>JAAMXP010002575.1:2510-12973 GCA_019693395.1 Ettlia oleoabundans | reverse complement strand
GACCCTCCATTTTTTTCCATTTGGTTCCATTTTTTTTTGCAAAAAAATGGAAAGAAAAAAAAATGGAAGTCCATTTTTTTCCAAAAATTACAGGAGTTTTTATTTTGTAAAAAAAAGCATATTTTTTTTTACAAAATAAAATTTGAAAAAATTTTCTTGTAAATTTTGAAAGGAAAAAAAAGGTCAAAAACGAAAAATTGAACTACACTATGATAAATCATAAAAAAAAAATATCTAAAATAAAAACAGAAATCTTTTTGAATCAATTTCCTATATTCTTTTTATTACAGCAAAATAATTTGACTTTAAAAGATTGGTTGAATTTTAGAAAAAGAATTCAAGAAAGAGACAGCAAACAATCCGAAAAATCAAGTGTTCCATTTGATTTTTTTGTAGATGAAAACCTCAAAAAAAATCACCAAATCCAACCAATTCAACAAAAAAAAGGCTCAAGCCAGTTTCCAATTTTAAATGTAAAAAATACTTTATTAAAAAAAATTTTGATAAATTCAGATTTTCTACAAATCTCTAATTCTAGAGAGAACACAATCCAATCTCTGTGTCAAGGTCCCAATTTTCTTATAGGATGTCAAAATAATGATGATTTGAATTTTCTTTGGAATTTTATTAACTCTAATTCTAAGTACATTTTTATTAGTTGTATTTATAAAAAAAAGCTGTACAATCATTTAGATTTAAAAATTCTTTTAAAAACTAAGAGTTCAATCTATTATTCTCTCATTCACAATTTGGATAAAAAAATAGAATTCTACAATACACTACAACAAAATTTAAAAATCTATCCTGTAATTTCAATTCAACAAGAGTTTTTAAAAACTCTCTCTTTAGTGAAGTCTTCTCAAATTCTTGGATAGTTTTTTTATTTGGAAAATCTAAAATTCTAGTTGTTGTCTCTAGTGTCTATTATGTAGAGTACAGCAAAAAACGAATTCAAGAAAAAGAAAATAGGATTTCAAAGATCAAAGAGTTTCAAATTCTTGGATAGTTTTTTTATTTCGAAAATCAAAAATTCTATTTGTTGTTTCTATTATGTTTTGTCTATTATGTCTTGTAGATTACATAGAATGCGGCAAAAAACGAATTCAAGAAAAAGAAAGTAGAATTTCAAAAAATCAAGAAAGAGCTTGAGGTCCTCTCAAGAAATAACTTGAGAAGTAAATTCAACATTAACAACAAAATCTATAATTTCTAAACGAAATCTACTAGTTGTTGCTCCTTCATTTTTGCTTTTTTTTTTGTAAAAAAAAGCACTTGCTCTCGATTTAGTCTAATTTTTTTGAAAAAAAATGGAAACAAATGGAGAGGACTCAACTAGCGTTGAGAGAACCTTAATAGAACAAAGTCAAACAAAAACCTAAAAAAAATCATTTTGTTTTTGTCTTTTTTTACAAAAAAAAGTTTTCTAAAAAACATGTAATAGACAAAAAACCTGTTAAGAAAAAACATTTATTAACAGATTGAGAGTAAATAGTTTTTAAATAATCTCATTTTAAAATATGCTAGACCGCTTTGACTACTCGAGTTTTTTACATAAAGAATTAGTGTGGAGTTTTTTTTTATGTCTTTATTTCTTTTTCCCCTCAAGCTCTTTCTTGAGAGGACCCTTATTGAACAGCTTTGAGCTGATAATTTCTAATACACAAAATGGTTCATTGACTTTCATTTTTTTTTTTTTGGATTTTTTTGTATTTGATTTTCAGAATCTGTACTCCATTTTATGATTTATCCATAAAGTTTATGTTTTCTAAACCTTTAGAGTTCCACGTGAAATCTTTGTCGAAAGTTGCATTTTTTTTTTTAACTTATCCCCGCTTGATGGGAGTTTTTTATGGCCTTAGTTTTCTAAGTTTTTACCTGAGAGTAGAGTTTCCGGATTTGTATTTTTTTACTTTTTTTAGTGCTTTCTTATTAATTACACGTAATCTCTTGTTGGTGCCTTTTTTAGGGTTAAACGTGCTTTTACATTGGGTTTTTTCTAGATTTCAGCACTTAATTGAAACACAAAAGCTTAGTAATGACATTTCTTTATTTCTGAAAGATCAAAACTCTGATTTTCATGAATTCGATTCTCGCTTTTTTTCTTCGATACCACTTGTAAATTCCACTAACAAGGAATTTTGAAACTAGACGAACAATGTTTCAAATTATTAGAACGATCTCGGCAGGAATTACTGGAAAAGAGCAAATTCCGACAGTTATTCGTTCTACGGCTGGAACAACCTTGGCTGGCAGTTTAGGTATAACTACGTACACCTCTGGAGTACAGGCAGATCAACGTGCTTGTC
Source organism: Ettlia oleoabundans (assembly GCA_019693395.1). Taxonomy (NCBI): domain Eukaryota; kingdom Viridiplantae; phylum Chlorophyta; class Chlorophyceae; order Chlamydomonadales; genus Ettlia; species Ettlia oleoabundans. The sequence continues at coordinate 10,667 of JAAMXP010002575.1, read as the reverse complement.
ACCACCATGAAACAACGATTAAATAGTGTGATTCTGTTTTGGATAATCTACATTCTACAGCCACGGAGCGAAACATTGCTGTGCACTTAAAATCTCAAGCTGAATCTGCACGACAAGCATGGTTCGACGAGGCAGGATCTAACACTACCATTCGAGGTATGAAAGCTTTAATAGGTGACCCAAAAGTCGCTGAATTAAAACAGCATGCAAGTCAAACCACTGATCGGGCCATTAGATTAAATGAAATCGTTCAATTATCAGGGGATGGGAGTAAAAAAAAGCTAGACCTTTATATTGAAAGGACTGGTTTTCAACATTTTAAAATTCCTAGTTGCTTTGAAAGTTTTTTTTTCTAAAGTTTTTTCTTTTAAAGAATAAATGGACTCTCTTGACTTTTTGTACAAAAAGATTTTGTTTTTTTAGAATCCTAGATTTTCTGTAGTTGTTTATGTCGTCTTTTTTTAATACATGTATCTACTAATTTTGAAAAAAAGATGAATTTTCAAGACTCTTTTTCCTGTTCCAAAAACTCTTAGGTGACTTGTTCTTAAATTGATAAAAAATTTAAGAATAAGTCATTAGCTGTTGAAAAAAAAGTTCTATGTGAAATCTTTTTTTCAATAATAAAGAGTTGTTTTCAAAAAACACCTAAATTGAATCATTTTGTTTTTGTCTTTTTTGATTCTTCAACATAATTCAGAGCTGAAATTTTCTTTAATTGTGTTCTCGTTTGGTGAAAAGCTCCTAATCAAAATAAAAAAAAAAGAATTTCAAGTCAATTCTCAAAGGTACTCTCCATTTGTTTCCACTTTTTTTTTGTTTCCATTTTTTTCCATTTTTTTTGCAAAAAAATGGAAAAAAAAGATGGAACAGCCAAATTTTATAAAAAAAAATTTCAAATAACAAGCGTTTTATCTACGAACAAGGTTTTATAATAATATATAAAAGATTCGAGTGGGTGATGGCTTTTTTGAATTTTGGTTTTAAAAAAGCTTGCTTGTTTCAAATCATTGCTTTTTCCTCCATTTTTTTCCATTTTTTTTTTTCTTTCCATTTTTTTTTCTTTCCATTTTTTTTTCTTTCCATTTTTTTTTCAAAAAAATTAGACCAAATGGAACCAAATGGAACCAAATGGAACCAAATGGAACCAAATAGAACCAAATGGAAAGAAAAAAATATGGAAAGACTTTTTTTTAGACGGATAATAAATTCTAAAAAAAAGTCTATTAATGGTTTCAATCAATTGACTCAATTGATTTGGTCTTGACTTATGCCAAAGCATAAGCACTAGGTACTAGAAACGAGAGTTGACGGTGTTAACAAATCAAGTATGTCACTTGTTTTGTTGAAAAACAAAACCTGTTCTATCGATCAACTTCACCAAAAACGATATCTTGGGTCCCTATTATTGTAACTACATCCGCTAACATATGATTACGTGACATAAAGTCAATTCCTTGTAGATGTGCGAAACCTGGTGCTCTTATTTTGCAACGATAAGGGCGATTCGTCCCATTGCTTACAAGATAAACGCCGAACTCACCTTTGGGTGCTTCGACTGCAGTATATGTTTCTCCCGCAGCAACTACAAAACCTTCTGTATAGAGCTTAAAGTGGTGAATGAGAGATTCCATTGATTGTTTCATTTGACTTCGAGATGGTGGAGTAATTTTACGATCATCTACTTTTATCATACCTTGAGGCATTTGGTTTAAACATTGCATGATGATTCGTAAACTCTGACGCATTTCTTCAATTCTAATTAAATATCGATCATAACAATCACCGCGAGTTCCTACTGGTATATCAAAAATCATTTTTTGATAAACATCGTAAGGCTGGGTTTTTCTTAGATCCCAACTAATGCCTGAAGCGCGCATCATTACTCCTGAGAAACCCCAGTCCAGCGCTTGATTTGCTGTCACTACACCAATATCTACAAGACGTTGTTTCCAAATTCTGTTGTTGGTTAACATTTCTTCCATTTCATCAATACGTGAGGCAAATTGTTGTGCAAATTTAAAAATGTCTTCACTAATCCCTAAAGGGAGATCTTGAGCGACACCACCGGGACGAACATAAGCAGCATGCATGCGAGCACCAGAAACTCTTTCATAAAATTCCATCAATTTTTCGCGTTCTTCAAACCCCCAAAGAAAAGGTGTTAAAGCGCCGACATCCATAGCATGACAAGTTAAAGCTAACAAATGGTTTAACAATCGAGTAATTTCTGCGAAAACAACTCGAATGTATTGTGCTCGAAGTGGAACGTGTGAATTTAAAAGTTTTTCAACTGCTAAAGAATAAGCGTGTTCTTGACACATCATTGAGACATAATCTAAACGATCAAAATAAGGTAATGCTTGTAAATAATTTTTATATTCGATTAATTTTTCGGTGCCTCTGTGGAGTAATCCTATATGTGGATCAGCGCGTTGTACAACCTCACCATTCATTTCTAAAACTAACCTTAAAACACCATGAGCTGCTGGATGTTGAGGACCAAAATTTATTGTAAAATTTTTTATTTTTTTAGGACTTAATGTTTTCTCGATAGACATAATTAACCAATTAAAAAAAGTTGAAATTCTGTTGTTCCTGTTTATTCCATTTTTTTATTTCCATTAAAAAAAAATGGAATAAATGAAACAACCTAGACCTCAAGCTCTTGCTTGAGAGAAGACCTCAAGCTCTTGCTTGAGAGAAGACCTCAAGCTCTTGCTTGAGAGAAGACCTCAAGCTCTTGCTTGAGAGAAGACCTCAAGCTCTTGCTTGAGAGAACCTATAATTTAGAATTCAGCACAGAGTTTGCTGGCAAATTCTGCGAAATCAAGCAACAAGTTGTTTTGACAAAATCTATTTAGTCAATAATTAGAAAAATCAAATCATTTACGCGCCTCCCCAGTAGTAGATGCACACAAAGAGGAAAAGCCACACAACATCAACCATGTGCCAATACCAAGCAGCTGCTTCGAAGCCAAAATGATGTTGTTTTGTAAAATGATAATTGTATAAACGATAGAGACAAACAGTTAGAAAAATCGTTCCCATCATTACATGAAGTCCATGTAATCCTGTTGCCATATAAAAAGTTGATCCATAGATACCGTCCGAAATCGTAAAAGGAGCTTCTATGTATTCATAGGCTTGAAACCCTGTAAAAATTACAGCTAATAAAATGGTTAAAAGTAAACCGTTGAGAGCTTGTTGACGATTGCCTGATAAAATCGCATGGTGAGCCCATGTAACAGAGGCTCCAGATGACAATAGAAGTACTGTGTTTAGAAAAGGAATTTCCCAAGGATTTAAGACTTGAATTCCCTTAGGTGGCCAAATAGCTCCTATTTCAACTGTAGGGGCTAAACTTGAATGGAAAAAAGCCCAGAAAAAGGCTAAAAATAAAAAAATTTCAGACAGTATAAATAAAATCATTCCGTAACGAAGACCTAATTGGACAGGGGTCGTATGATGACCTTGGAATGTTGCTTCACGAACAACATCTCGCCACCAAACAAATAAAGAATAAAGGCACATTAATAAACCTAAACTACAAACAATCCCACCACCTTGATAACCATGCATATACATAACCGCACCTACGGTTAATACAAATGATGAAAATCCTGTAAATAAAGGCCAAGGGCTAGGATCCACTAAATGAAATGGATGCTTTTTCATAAAATAAATGGTTTAACAGGTTGTATAAAATTTTATTCCATTTGTTTCCATTTTTTTCTTTCCATTTCTTTCCATTTTTTTGAAAAAAAATGGAAAGAAAAAAATGGAAACAAACGGAAACAAACAGAACAACAACAAAATTTGGAAAAAAAAAAATGAGATTGTAATGAAAACAATCAAAAGACAAATTTGTTTTTTTACCAAATTGGCAAGCACCAGTTTTTTATTTGGTGTCAGTTTTAGTGAAAATACAAAGTCAAGTAGATAGAAAAAACAAACAATTTCTAGATTTGTTTTCAAATTTCTTTTTTCTGAAAAATAGAAAAAAAAAATCAATGATTAAATTTCTTGTAATTTATTAGAAACCCAAGAAATGTAATCCTCTAAAGAAACTGCTTCAACTACAATAGGCATAAAAGCGTGATTAGCTCCGCATAATTCACTACATTGCCCATAAAAAACACCTTCTCTTTTAATGAAAAGAGGGATTTGATTTAATCTACCAGGTACTGCATCACATTTTGCTCCTAATGAAGGGACAGCCCAACTATGTAAAACATCAGCTGCAGTGATAATTAATCGTAGATGTGTGTTTACCGGAACAACCATACGATTATCCACTTCTAATAAACGAAGTTGACCTAATTCTAGATCATCGTCCGGAATCATATAACTATCAAAAGCAATACTTTGATCATCAGATTGGCTATAATCTGAATATTCATAAGACCAGTACCACTGATGTCCAATTGCTTTAATGGTTACAGCAGGATCCACTACTTCATCCAAACTATAAAGTAAAGCAAATGAAGGAACGGCAATTAAAACTAGGATGAAACTAGGAGTTATGGTCCAAGCAATTTCAATCGCTGTACCATGAATAATTTTTTCTGGTATAGGGTTTCTTTTATAATGAAAAAGGTATAAGGTTCTTGTAATCATCCATAGTACAAAAACTAAAATTAAAATCATGAAAAAGACAATATCGTGGTGTAGGTCTATAATTCCTTGCATAATTGGAGTAGCGGGGTCCTGAAAACCTAGTTGCCAAGCTTCCGGAGCATCTGCTAAAAAAAAAATAGGTAATAAAAATAAAATAGATAACAATAAATTCATAGGTCTTTTTTTACTGATACTAAAAAAAAATCATCGATTTGACTGTTTTTTTTTTTTAGATGTTGTCCTTTTTATTTCATTTGGTGTAATTTTTTTTTCTTTCCAGTTTTTTGCTTTCCAGTTGGTTCCATTTGGTTCCATTTTTTTGAAAAAAAATGGAAAGAAAAAAAATGGAAAGAAAAAAACTGGAACCAACTGGAACCAAATGGAAAAAAATAGAAAGAAAAAAAAATTACAGTCCATTTTCAAAAAAATAAAAAAAATTTTCGATGACACTAGCAATTTCAAGGCTGTCTTGTAGATTGTTTTCTCCAGACACCACTTGTTCTGGAGATACCGTCTGAATGGTCTTTTCTAAAGCTTTTAATTGAATCGTGGTTGCGTTCGATCTTGCCCCTAACTGATAAGATTTAGCGAGCCATGAATCCGAATTAAAAACTGCATCTGTTGCCAACACAATAGGATTTGTGTTGGCTGCTTGTTTTTGTAGCTCGGTAGCTTCTAAAACTTGCTCCAGAGCCTCTTGGCGTAATTGATTCACCTTGGCGACTGTCTCAACTTCTTGAGACACCGTTGCTTGGGGAGATGTAAAATGGGGAGTAGAAGAGAACTCAGCAGCAAGTGATTCTGCGCGCTGGTTTTTTTCGAATTCAGCTTTGCTAATTGCATCAGCTTTAGAAATGTTTTCACGACATTTTTCCACAGTATCGTCATTAACCTGCTTGATTTTTTCAGGTATCACCACAGATTGACCTAGAACATAGGTTGCTACGGTCCCTGCAACGCCTAAAACCAATACAGCGCCTGATTGTACAGCCGATGTACCTCCCGGGAGATTAACGGCAACTTGTCTCGGCGTGGTACTCTGAAAATACTGTTTTCCAACTTGATTATTCCAACTAAGCTCCTTAATTTTAAAATGATCAACAAAGAGATATGCTAAAATTAAAGAAGAAAATACAAAATTCCTAAATAGAGTGAAAACCAAATCGTAAAATACAATAACATGAAAAGAGAACATCGGACTTGTAGAGGTTGAAGAGTAGAATTGATGCAACAAAAACTGGATGAGAACAAAAAAAAGTATCAACAAAGAGAAAACGTGTTGTCTCTCTTTTTTCAGAGTATAGAAAAATTGCACCAATTTATACTTGGCTATCTTTTCAAAACAAGCAAAAACAAAGGAAAATACAGAAGAAAAGGAAAGCAATACTACAAATACAAAAAAGAATTCTAATCCATAGCAAAAAACACTTTGTTTAATGCTCATAAAAGAGCCCATAAAGAATTTAAAAAAAAAAACAACCCAAAGATGACAAATTCCGGCTAAACCTATAGAGACTAAAAAATTAAATTGTAAAATTGGTGATAAACTTTTAAACATATAAATTTTGAATTTTTTGGCTCAGTTCTCTCCTGTAATTTTTTTTATAGAAAAAAAATGGACGAAAATGGAGGTCCTCTCCATTTGGTTCCATTTGGTTCCAGTTTTTTTTCTTTCCAGTTTTTTTTTCAAAAAACTGGAAAGAAAAAAAAATGGAAAAAAATGGAACCAAATGGAAAAAAATGGAGCAAGCAACAAGGGAGATTTTTTATGTTAAATTGGTTGAAATACACTAACTGGCTGAAAAAATCGATTATTGGGTAAGAGGGGACTTGAACCTCTGACTTTACGCTTATCAAGCGTATACTCTAACCAACTGAGTTACTTACCCGGAAATTTTATCGGTGACTTTTTTTAGTTGCTGTTTATTTTATTTGGTGTAATTTTTTTTCTTTCCATTTTTTTTTTCAAAAAAAGGGAGTTCCATTTGGTGTAATTTTTTTTTCTTTCCAGTTTTTTGAAAAAAAAACTGGAACCAAATGGAAAGAAAAAAAATTACACCAAATGGAAAGAAAAATCCAACAACCAAATTTTCTTCCAAATTTATTGTTTTAAATTTGGAAGAAAAATTCAATGAATTTACTCAATTAGAGCAATTTGGAAAAGAAACTCAAAAAGACTTTAAAGAAATTCATTAGAATTTTCTTTTTTTTTTTAAAGTTCCGTAGGAAGGAGCAAAATTGAAAACATTCAAATTTTAAATTTTTGATTCAAAATTTTCTCTATATAATAAACAGATATATTTTTTTTCTAAATAAAAATTTATCTGTTTTTTCTAAATAAAAATTTATCTGTTTTTTCTAAATAAAAATTTATCTGTTTTTTATATAGAGAGCTAGAAAGATTCTGTAAAAAAGTAGATTTTCTATTTGCTTTTTGATGACGGGGGATTTTTTTATCCATCTAAAAAGAAGTCAATGGCGTTATCTATTTCATCTAATTGGTAGTTTTTTCTTACTTTATTAAAAAGAATCAGCACTTGACTTTGTGTAATAGATAAAGCTCCATTTAATTGAAACCTTAAAAACTAAAAGTTCTCTGGAGTTTGATCTAAAGCGGGAAAGTGGCTGAGTGGTTAAAAGCGACAGACTGTAAATCTGTTGAATTTTTTTCTACGTAGGTTCGAATCCTGCCTTTCCCAAAATAGTTTTTCATAAATAGATCAAATACAAAAAGGTTGTTTCCAAATTCTTCGAATTTGAAAAGAGCTCTTGCTGGTGCTCCTTTTTAAAAAAAGGAGCACCAGCAAGGATTTTTACTTTTTAGTACTTATGCCACAATTAGACAAAGTCACATTTTTATCACAATTTTTTTGGTTATGTTTTTTTTTTCTGGGTTTTTATTATATGATTCTAAAATATTCTTTACCAAAGGTTAGTCGAATTTTAGCTTTACGTAGAAAAAAGATGGGATTTTATCAAGAAGGAATGATTTCTTTACAACAAGAAAATAAAAAAATTCGAGAAAATTATCAAGGGTTCTTTTCCAAAGCTTTAATGACTTCCAAAATTCTTTTTAATAATCTTTTTAAGAGTACTACTAGTTGGTTAAACAATAACGCAAAAGTTATTAATAAAATGCATTATCAAAACGTGAATAATTCTTTTATTAAATCTTTAGGAGAAGCGTCTTTATCGCAAAATCTTTTATTTTACCATGCTGAAAAAATTTTACCTGAAACATTAGTTTTTAAAGTTTTACTAGAGAACTTTGAAACCCTTAAAAACAAATCATCTGTTACAAGATTCAATGTTTCTGCACAAGATACCAAGAAAGGAAAAAAAAACAAAAAATAAAAAAAAATCTTTTACAATCTTTGTCTTGTGTAGAAACATAAGGAAAGACAAAACTCCAGTTGGTGACGTTCCAAATTAAAGAAATTTGGAAACCCAATTTTGTTGTTCTATTTTGTTGCTGTTGTTTCCATTTCTTTCCATTTTTTTTCTTTCCATTTGGTTCCATTTGGTTCCATTTGGTTC
>JAAMXP010002570.1:0-17186 GCA_019693395.1 Ettlia oleoabundans | reverse complement strand
CCCCCACCCACACCCACACATCATTCTGTCGCACCAAATGCTGCTGCAATGCCCGCTGCTGCTCCAGCACTGATCATCTCCCGCCGCTCCAGGTTCCGATTTAGTGGCCCAACCATGAGCAGCAGGCTTGCGTCATCTTCTGGTAGCATGACGGATCCGCCAGCAATTAGCCGCACAAGGCAACGATGGCGCAACAGCCATGCCCACAACCCTGCAAGCACATTGGTGAAATGGAGCTCAGCACGACCAGGAGTCTGGTCAGGCACGTGCAGCCCTGGTCTACAGCAGGCAAACAGAGCGCCAAGTACTTCGCGTCCGAGCCTTGTTGGGCTTTGCAGCCAACTGATTGCCGGGCACATCTGCTGCCACAGCTTACAGGCAGCGATATCAGCATTGTTCAATGTAAAACCCGCAGGTTTGCTCACGTTGGTCGGCATTTGATGCCATTGACGCCACACAAGAGCCCAGGTGCACCATTGGGGCCTCTACACCCAGGCACAGGCCAGCACCCATCATCATCAGGCTGCCCACCCACTTGACCAGGAAGACAGGTGCCGAGAAGAGGTCGTGGCTGTAGACATCAACGGGTGCTGAGGCCGCTTTATATGATGATAAGATGGAACAGGGGATGCATTTCTGCTTTGACAGGTTGGTAGCCAACATGTAGGCAACTGTTTGTGGGCAGGGTTGTGTTCTGGCCAGGGCACAGCCCACAACAGAGCAACATGGCCCCTTCCTTGCCTGTGTTAACATAAAGCTCCACACAGCAAATTGAGCTGGCTACCTAGGCTCCCCTGACCACGTCTTGTACGCCCCATCTAGCGGGGCGAAGCAACATAGAGTAACACGCAAGGCAACAACATCAGCCTCTGCTGCTTCTCACATGTCATTGCCATTCAAAAAGGCCATGACCCAGGTGACCCCTCCCCCTCCAGCTCTGGGAGCCAAGAACTGCACGGCGGTAGCGCCTGCCATCGCAAGGCCGCATGCAATCGCCAGGTGCACCGCATATGCCTGCACTCAGGCAGTGGGCCATCCTTACAGCGCAGGACTTGGCAAATATTGAGTCCCACATTGCAAATACCAGCGTGCCACCTCAACTTGCCACCTACTTTCCCACCTGCCCACCTGGAGCAGACTGCAGCCAAATAAGAGCTGCAAGACATCATTGCGCCATCCCACCAGCGCCTTGATTGCCGCTTGAAGGGTGGCAGCTGTCACGCCAATGGCCCACCCCGCCAGCATGGTGCTAACCAGTCTGATCACCGCGTGGGCATACCTGCAGCACATTGATGACATATTCCAGGTTGGATGCAGCAGTGTCAAGGATGCAGGGCTTATCTGAGGTTAATGACTTACGCCAGCCTCATTGCGCATCAAGGTACACCGCACCAGAAGCGACGTGCGGTGCCGTCCAGCTCGTCCCGCCTGACGGCTGCCCTCATGGTGGGCCCCAGAGGTTCATAGTCAAGGGTGTCTGCCACCCAGCTGACTGCAGGGCCGACCCGAGGCGCCATGTACGCAAGAGGCTGGCTTCGCTTTTAGTGGCTGACGCAGCGACAGCCGCCTGCAGCCCTGCGCCAGGCGGGCGGCGGCCGGTGTGCCCACAGCCCTGCCGCGCTGCGCGGCTGGGTTTTGGGATCGGGTTCACACAATGTATCGTTCCGACGTCAACAACTCGAGATACCGAAGTGCGCGTCTATGGGGTTCCGCAGACCAGACAGCAGCCGCTTGTTCTGGCAATACCAGTGCCAAATCGATACTACAAGATATGAAGATTACAACTATAGCGAATCTCCCTGAGGGAGCGGCCGCCCTGAACCGAATCAAATCTTCAAAGCCATAAGAGGCGCACAGGCGGTTTTACCTTGCATCGACAAAAAAGTGAAAGCCCGAAAACACCACGGCATGTGTTCATGAGCAGACACATTGCCAGCACAGCGCAGCGCAACGCCAAGCCGCTCAGGACGCAGATCCAAACCTCCGTTGGCTCACTTGCATTGTGATGCTGCCTGGTCCCTTCTCTGCCATACCCTGCTGGTGAAGAGTACATTGAAGGATCGCCAGTTTTACCGTATGGGTACAAGCAGGACTGGTTGACCGAGGACTCAGTAAAGCATATGTAGCTGCTGGTGTACTTTGGGATCCTTTGTGGCGCAGACTATAGGTGTAGTGGCATTGCTGTCAAAAATGTCAACACAGCCTGGATTCACACTTCATGTTGATGCCATTTACTCCTCAAACCAAGAACCAGAGTGGAGCAAATGGCCTGGAGTAATGGCGACTTGTTTATACTCTCATTCATTGAACTCTGCTGGCACTGGCAAGGGCAACTTCAACTATTGCATGGCTTGTATTATTCATACACACACGCACATAAGTGGAGACCGAGGGGGCGCAGAGAAGGGGTTTTAAGGTTTCATGCATCAGGAGAGTGTGCCATTCCTTAGGCCAGGCAGGCAAGACCAATGAAATGAAAGGAAGTTGGGACCGTTGAAGACAAATATTCAGGCCAAATCATACGGCTGCCGCGATACACAGCATCTGCCTTTGTTCATGCGGATGGCCCACCCGCAGCCGCTGCCCTATCGGCAGCATCGAGGTCAGCGCGGGCCTTCTGCAGCAGCTCCTGCACTTCGCCTGGCCGCAGCTCACCGTGCTGCATGCGCTCCACCAATGCGGTGGCCTCAGGGCGCCTGCACTCCAGAGCATATGTTAAGAGTGAGCAGCAGTCCTGCGGCCTGCGAAACGCCGCATGTACCCGCACAGGGGCGGTTCACAATGTAGGCTGCACATCTCATGCCCACCCGATATGCATCGCTACAACAGCGATTTAGTTATTCATTGTTCCGGTTTGTCATGCGCAGCTGCATTCCTGCCCCATGCCATGCCAGCACCTCCCTACCTCAGCAGGCCCCTGACGTTGCGCAGCCCGGTGCCGAAGCAGACGCCGCAGACGCGAACGCCACGGCCGTAGCACTGCGGGCACTCTGTGAACTCGTACGTGTCCTTGGCACGCTTCCTGCAGTGAGCCCAAGTAATTGGAACAGGACTGAGTAAAGCACTAACCCATCAGGAAGGCTGCCCCTAGTCATGAGGCCACCATTGATGGCCATGGTGGTTGAATCAGTGCACAGACCAGTACAAATTCCCGTAAGGCGAACAGCAACTAATAAGGACCAGCACGAAAACCAGCTAGTAACAGCAAACGCAGCAGCCAGAAAGAGGGCACAAAACACAACGATTAACCGAGGGGTTGCGCGTCCGAGAGCAACAACAACTCCCATGCAGCCTCAAACCCAACAAAGTAGCTTATTTCACAGCTGTGGTGAAAAAGTGATACATTGCATATGCAGATCGACGGTCTTCCGCCTCTGTACTGTAGCACCCACCTGCTCAGCGCGCGCCACTTGCCAGTGCCGCCGCACATGTCGCACGCCACTGCACCAGTGCCCGCGCATTCACGGCAGACGTTCGCATCAATCTCTGCTGCCTTTGCACTGGTCGAACCTGCTGCTGCTGCTGCCGCTGCTGCGCCAGTAAACACCAAGAGCTGGCGGCGGGAGGAGACCAATGGCGGAGGCGCCTGCTGCTGCTGCTGCTGCTGGCCGGCCACCGCCTCGTCGTCCTGCGCAGCCGCCAGCGGCCTCAACTGGCTTCCACGGCGTCCAGGGCGGGCCGGAACGGCCGCGAAGGGCTGCAGCGAGCAAGAAGGAGTGGGTTGTCAACTTGCTACCACTGGATCATGGAGCATTGGGGTTTAATGACACTTGCACCGCCCACCTTGCCGGGTGCACAGGAGGGGGCCGCGCCATTGCGGCAGGTGCACAGGTACTGCATTGAACAGAGGCGCCGTGTAGTCTCCAAAGGAAATCTGACCTTTGAGTGGGTCACAGGTCGCAAATTCTATGTCGGAGGGAGGGCAGCAGAAAATGAGGGTTTCACCCACCCCCAGCATGGACCCAGGAATGGTTCTGATTTTGCAAGGCCATCTCCTTTACAAGGCTTCCATTGGCGCATCCAGCAGCCGCAGCCCACCGGTAGCAGCTCATAGATTCCCATAATGGCCACCGCAATGGCGTCCGCCCTGTCCAGCCGTGTCGGTGCCCGTGTGGCCCGCCCCACCCGCGGCGCCCGCGTGGTGGTGGCTGCAGCTCGCCCCACCTGGTGCGTTGCGGCGTAAATGGGCAGGATTCATGGGGCAAGGGGGAGGCAGGGTCGCGGCACTGCTGCCGCCTGCTCCCGCTGGTTCAGGCAGCAACGGCCAGCCAGCCCTTCCTTGCTCCTTGAAGTTCTCGGGTATATTGGGTTCGTTGTGTTAAACTAAACAGCGCCAGGTTGATATTGACGCTCCAACAGAAAAGTGGCCTGCAGTCGTGTTACTGCCTGACGGCAGAGGGTGTTGGCCAGCTGTGGCACGGACTGCAGCTGAGAGGGCTTGTTTGTGCTGCTTGAAACCCTGTTCTGCAGGTACCCAGGCGCCACCCCTCCCAAGCACCTGGACGGCAGCATGCTTGGCGGTGAGGACCCGTTGTGCCTCGCAGCACAGTTGTAGCAGTCGCAGCATGCAGCTAGCTGTGCGACCATAGAGCAACATGGTGTCGCCCATGCCGCAGCAATTTCGGGGCAACTGCATGCCCAGCACACCCGCACAGCTCCTGCCCTCATATCTTTGCAAAGCTGTCGCCCACCCATCTGCTGCTTTCGCGTCCCGTTAGTCATGTTTTGTCATTCAAGTCAGGCGACACCGACCCTACCCTACCTCTACACCCACCCTGCACAGACTACGGCTTTGACCCCCTGCGTCTGGGCAGCAAGGACAAGGATGTGCTCAAGTACTACCGGGAGGGCGAGCTGATGAACGGCCGCTGGGCAATGGCAGCTGTGGCTGGCATCCTGTTCACCGACCTGGTGCGTTGCCGCAGCTGCAGGTTGCTTCACATGGCTGCTGCTTGTTGTGGCAGCACCTTTGCGGTGCACCTGGAATCTAATTCATGGGGGTTGTATATCATGCGGATTGCCTGCCATCATGTGCTGTAGTGCATGGAGATTCAACCGTACTGGTTTCTCCTTCCGAACACCACCTGCCCGTGTTTGGCTGACAGCCTCCGCTTTGCCATCACACCTCGCTTCGTGCAGGTTGGGCTGGGCAACTGGTGGGAAGCTGGTGCCAAGGTTGAGTCCTCCTTCGACCTGAAAACCCTAATTGCCATTGAGGTGGCCACCTTCGCCGTGCTGGAGGCCTTCCGCGTGCGCGCATACGAGAAGACCGGCGAGACCGGCCTGGGCCCTATTGCTCCCTTTGACCCCATGGGCATGCGCAGCGACGAGACGCGGCTGAAGGAGCTGAAGAACGGCCGCCTCGCCATGCTTGCCTTCCTGGGCTTCTGCAGCCAGGCCGCGGTGCAGGGCAAGGGCCCCATTGAATGCTTGCAGGCACACCTTGCCGACCCCGGCCACAACAACAGTGAGTTGGCGCAGTAAATTGCTGGGTCAGTGTTGTTGTTGAGTGTAACGGGAGCGAAGATAGCCGTTGCCTGTTCATGTTCCGCGGGGTGCAGCTATGTCAGCAAGCAAACTCATTCCATTCGTTTTTCAGTCAGTTGGTGATTACTAACCTCTGCTGTGCGAGTCACCTTATCGCACCTGGGTGCAGTCTTCACCTCTTCCGTGGGTGCTGAGGCTACCGTGGCTGTCATCCTGCTGGGCATGACCCCTTGCCTGATTGAGGCCAAGAACGCCCTGCAGGGCACTGAGGAGGAGGTGAGTCTGCTGCCAGCGCATGGCAGCACTTCTGCCCACCAGCGTTGCTCACGGCAGCTGCTTTCAGCTGCGTAAAGCATGAGGTTTATGTGCGTGCATCTCCTGAAGTGTCAGTGCGGCAACTCACTCTATTCTGTTCTTTGTCGTTTACTTTCGTCGCTTCCCTTTCTCTTCCTATGTGCTGCAGGAGTTCCGCCCCATCCCCTGGTAAACATCCACCTCCCTTCCCGAGCCCCTGTGCACTGGCTGGCGTGCTGGCGCACATGCACCAGGGTGCCCCCGGGATGGGCTGTACACAGAGCGAGAAAATTTTCCTGTTGTTGGTAACTGTTAGTTGTTAGGCTTGTAACTCTGGCAGCACAATAAACTCGAGGCATCATGCTATGATAGCACTATCAAACAGTGGCCGGCTGCGGTACAGGGCGGTGGTGCGCTGGTGGACTCAGTGATGCACACGAGGTGGCTCGCTTGAGCTATTTGCCCATGAGCCTGTCGCATGACTCTGCGGCCAGCCGTTCATTGGGGAAGTGCGAGCGAAGACGCTTCCCTGCTCGATGTCCTGCCACTGCCTCTCGTTTCGGCAATATTCACCGCAGCTTTGCGTCTCCACGAAGCCGGTTTGAAAGCCACTGAGAGCCACGACGACATCTTTCAGCTGCGGCGGCTGGACCCCCGGCGGTAAGCCACTGCGGCGCCGCTGTCGCCAAATGACCCTCAGTGCAGATCTGAGAGCAACACAACTGGCTGTTGTGGAATGCAGGGTCCTTCCCCACGTTTCCAAGAGGTTTCTTGCAGCTTGCAATGATGCAGCAGGGATATGGGAACGTGTGCAACTCAATCTGCTGACGTTGTCGGCCGAGCGAGTGCCCTATTTTGTGCGCTGGCTAGCCAGGCATGCCACCGCCGTTCGCGTGCTCGTTTTGTACGGCCGTCCGCTTTCGACCGTGGAGGCGGCATTACAGGAGCACGTGGGGCCTCTAGCTGCTGCAGTAGAAGAGATGACTCTGCTGCAGCAACTTGATCTGGCCCGCCCCCTGGGTGCCGCTGTCCTGGCTCGCATCCAACCCTCCAGCCTGCCCTGTCTGCGGTCTGTGGGCATCGACCTGGCGGCCGCCTCTGGCAGCAGATCTGCAAACAGAGGTGGTTGCTACGCAGCTCCTCGGAGGAAGTCGGCTGAAGCGAGCGAGCTTGAGCAGGCAACTGCCACCTTGTTGGCACTGCCTGCACTCACTGAGCTGCTAGTGCAGTCCTGCCTGGAGGTGGGTGGCTCAAGCTCCGCTATCAGTTGTGGCTTTGTAGTTAAGCAAGAGGGTCGTTGCGCAGTATGCCTGGTGGAATCAGCATTTGCTAACCGTTCCCTCCCCTCCCGTTTTTGCAATCTAAAACCACAACCCTTGCCTTGTGCATTGCTGCCTTGCGCTGCCCCCTTGTTTGCTTCCATTCCCGGTGGGCTGTGCTGCAGGCTCGACTGCTGATACGCGGCCCCTCACTGAAGCCACTGAAGCGCCTGCATTTCGTGGATGTGCGGGATGCGCCCCGCAGCCCCATGCTGGGCCCTGTGGCCTGCCTGTACAGCCTGACCAGCCTGCGATTCTCGCAGCGCGACGGCTTCCAGCTGCCCGGGCCGCTAACCTCGCTGCGCCGGCTGGCACATCTACATGGGGCTGTGCGCTATGTGGATGATCCACTGCGGGTGTCTGCCGACATCACCGCTTTGCACGGACTGAAGGCACTATGGCTGCAGCATGCAGTGTTTGACGCGCCTGCATCCATGGCGTCGCTGCCGCGCCTGCACACGCTGGCGCTGGTGGGCGCAGGCCAGGCGTATCCTGCTGTGCTGGCTGCCCTGGCCACCGCCTCGCAGCTGCGGGCGCTGCACCTGGAGGCGCATGCAAGGGCTGTGTCAGAGGTGCCAACAGAGACGTGGCAGGCGTTGGTGGCCTTGCCAGCTGGGTGCCTGACCCGACTACAGCTGCCGTACAATCGCATGCGGCAGCTGCCTGAAGGCGCGTACATCAGTGGCTTGCAGGTGACCAGCGGCTTCGGGCAACCTGGGTGCATTTGCTTGCTGATTATGACCGAGGGCCATTGTTTGCCGAGCTTCAGCACATGTCCTAGTTGCCTGCAGCATGGCTTATGACCCAACATGCCTATGTGCGACAACCACCCCTGTGTCGGTTGGGTTCCAACGATGTTTCCTGCATTGGTATGCTCCGCCCATAACACTAACTAATTTGCATTGCGGTAGCTCCTGCAGGTGCTTGACCTCAGCCAAAACAGCCTGCCAGGGGTCCCGACAGCCCTGCTTGGCGCCCCCTCCCTGCGATACCTCAGCCTGGGACAACAGGAGCACTCCGCTCCAGGCGAGAGCGAGGAGGATAGCGCGGTGCTGCAGGAGCTGCGCCAGCTGCAGCTGCTGGTCACCAGTGCTGGTCATTACAGCGACAGCCATCTTTCCGTGGGGCTCCGGTCGCCTGCAGAAGTGGCACATCTCGAGCGTGTGCGGACAGCGGTGTTGCCAAATGTGCGGGTGACCAACCAGCAAGCACACATTGAGCGCAGCGCTGGGCGGCTGCAGTCTCTGTTTGAGGTGAATATGCGTCAAGAAAAGCTGTGACGCTGTAAGATCCTCGGAAAAATGCATCATGGACTGAGCAAGAGTTCTGGCTCACCGCCGCCGCTTTCCGCTTGGGCTTGGGCGGTCAGGCTGTGCTTGCCGTGGGTGGCCAGGATGCCTTCGGGCGATGCCATATCCAACGCTCTGCACATCTTGCGCGGATAACTAGCCTGCTAGCGCCAAAAGGCGGCGAAAAAACATAAGGAAAGAGGGGGAAAATCTACCTCATCTCATCCCTTTTCCCGCGCGGCTAACTCGCTGCCGGCACACCGTGTAGCTCACTGTGTCGCACCATGGCTGCCTGCATCTCATCCTTCGTTGGCACCCGCGTGGGCTTTGCCCAGCGCACTGCGCCCCGCAGTGCTCGCCGCTCAGTGGCAGTGCAGGCAGCCGATCGCACCCTCTGGCTGCCGGGTGAGCCTGATGGAGCGGAGTGTTACTCGTTCAGCAACAGCTGGAGGCAGGGAGGGGTAGTTGGGGCAAGGGACTATGATGGCGCCCTACTGCTGGGAGTCGCAGGCTCTGCTGAAACCATACTTGTTTCACCGCATCTTCAACGTCAAATGCTTGCAGGCATCGCTGCGCCCAAGCACCTTGATGGCAAGCTGGCTGGCGGTGCGTGACTTGGGTTGGCTGGGCAGGGAGAGATAGCCTGGTGGGGCAGCTGGCATCTTACAAGCGGGCGCTTTGATAATGCAGTTGCCAGTATAATGAACAGTTGCAGAAGGGCCTCCGACTTTGTCCATGGGGTTCAGCCTGCCTTGATGTTACCCTGCCACTTGGCCTGCCACCAGCTGTCGGCTGCATCGTTTACCGCTGTTCCTCGCCCTTGCCCTGCTGCAGACAACGGCTTTGGTGAGATGAGCCAGCTGCCTGCAGCAGCAGAACACATTAAATAGTGACGCAGACAAAGTTATCGCATGAACGAGTGCTTCTGTTGGCACAGGGCATACAAGCCAGCACTCGGGCATCAGCTGAACTGGCATGGGTCGATGCGCTTTTGGGCAGCGCCGCCATCGGTCGGGGCCACCAGAACTCATGTTGTTGACTGTTTTTTCGTATTTGATGCCTGCAGACCCCCTGGGCCTTGGTGTGGACTCTGAGCGCCTGAAGGTGTGAGATGGCAGCTGCTGGACAGCGCACATCTGCAAGGACAGCGATGCCTGGATCAAACAAGATACTTACAGCTGTTATCAACTCATTGCTAGTCGTAGCTGTAATGCGCATTACTGTTGGCACGCATTCTCAAACCGATGCCCCTGCAACCTTAAAGCTGCCAACTTGTTGCACTATACTTACCTGTTTCCCTCCCCTTTTTCTTTGTGTGCCTGCAGTGGTACACTGAGGCAGAGAAGACCAATGGCCGGTGGGCCATGGCTGCTGTTGCCGGCATTCTGTTCACCGACCTGCTGGGCAAGGCCAAGTGGTTTGAGGCTGGCTCACAGGAGTACTGGATTGACACTAACCCGCTGCTGGCAATTGAGTTCCTTGTGCTGGGCTTCCTGGAGCTCAAGCGCTTCCAGGGCTGGAAGGAGACGGGCACCTCGGGCTTCCTTAACGCATTCCCATTTGACCCCGCTGGTGAGTGAACACAACGGGCCGCATCCAGCCCCGGCATGTACGTGGCGCAGTAGAAAGGGATTTTTTAAATGCAGCACTACGATGCGAAGGGGGAGGTTATGGACACAGCCATGCATTTTTAGTGCGGGCGTCAGCGGCGGGTGGAGGTGTGGTGTGAAAGCTGGGTTCTGGCCGGCTAGCCGGCAGCGGGTTGGCCATTTGGATGCTGCAGGCGATGTTGCTCTGCTGCTGCAGTACATCTCAAAGGGGCCCGATCTACCAGCTGGTTACAGCATCAAGTTTGACGTGTTTCATTGTGGCTGTGCAGGCATGAACAGCCCCTCCATGGCCACCAAGGAGGTGAAGAACGGCCGCCTTGCCATGGTGGCATTCGTTGGCTTCGCAATTCAGGCAAGTGGCGGCGGTGAAGCTCAGCAGTGCAATGTCCGCATCACACATGCAGCCAGCAGGGCACATGCATGCTAGGAGGCTCAGTTCAGCGGGCAGTAATGCTGCGCTGCTACAGTTTGCGTGTACGCACCCGGTGAGAGCTGCTGTTTCCTAGGCAGCTGCGGCGGATGCTCCAGCCAGCAAGCCACCATTCCTGCTGAACAACTCGCAACCGTGCATGTTCCTCTCCTGCAGGCACTTGTGACGCGTGAGGGCCCCATTGAGGCGCTGCAGAGCCACCTGTCAAACCCCTTTGAGAACAACTTCATCGGCAGCATCAACAACCTGCCAAACGTGATTGGCAAGTGAAGCAGCTTTGTTAGGGGGTCTGTTTTTTCTGTTGGCTTGTGCGCACGGGGCCTAGCGGCCTATCTGAGAAGAACATTTGTTAACCATATGGGTGTAAGATATTTGTAGGCTTGCTGGTTGCTGGCCGACAACATTGCGAAATCAGGCTGGCAGGAGAAGCCCAGGTCAAGTGGCCTCCTAGGCATTGAATAGACACGAAAGGGAAAGGCCAATTTGCTGTCAGCAGTACATTTGTCTGTTGAGGGTATATAACTGTGGCGCTGATGGCAATTGGTCATTGGCAGCTGTTTGCGGATTCCATAGAGGCTGGCAAGGTTGTTGCCTGTTCCACAGGCACTAATGACCTGACCTGCGTTTTGACAAGAGGAAGAATCCTAGGCTAGGGCATCCCAGCACCTGTACGGAAGCCCCGTGCTGTCCTTGACAGGGAGGAAAGCACCCAGTTGGTTCCGCACGCGAGTCTCTCTCTGAAAACCTTGGACTTACCTTTGGTGAGCTGAACACTCCGCTGGTGAACAAGAGACCCTTGGCGCCGGTTGCTTTACAAGATGCTCGCCAGCCAGTTGAGCAGTCCGCAGCCCAGGCTGCACGTTATTGGCAAACCGGTCTCTGCTGCTGCTGGTGTGCTTGGCAGAGCCAGCCGGGACATGTGTCGTCCCCGCTTCTCCCCCTCACGGACACGCCGCGCCACCAACCTGGCACCGACCGCCCTGCTGACGCCGCTGCGAACCTGTGATGTTGCGTGGGTGGTGGCGGCAGGGCTGAAGAGATATGTGCAGCGGCACAAAGCACGGCTGAGGTTTGTGAAATTGCAGGGTTGCTGTTCTGCTTGGCAATGCGCTCTGCCCTTCATCGGCGTGTTGCAGCAATCTGTCAGAAGCCGTCGTCTTGCCGAACCCTTTTTCACTCTTCTCCCAGCTTGACAGTTGTGCCAGCACACATGTGTGCAGCCTGCTGGGGTTTGGCGTGGCCACCGTAACGACACTGCTCCCGCCAGCTAACTCCACCGTGTGGAGCATTGTGCACGATGCGGCCAGCCAGGTATGGGCTTGCCAGTGGCATTTCTCTCATCAGGGTACAATCTTTACAACGTGTCGGGGTTGTATATTGTGACATGGGAGCTCCCTGGTCCTCCTGCCAGCAAGCCACACGGCCACCTGCTGCCTGCAGATGGCGCAGCGCCCCGACGATGTGCCAACCGAGGCGTGGCTGGCGGCCATTGTGGCCTGCAATGTGCTGCGAGTGGCGGCATGTGCAGGACTGGGGCTTGCCACTGCCAGGTGCCTGCTGCTGGCCCAATTGGGCACTGCGGCCCTACAAACTCTACCGTAACTGCCCAGGCCTTGCCCAGACACCAGCTTATTCCTTGCATTTTTCCTTGTATTTTCTTGTTTGTGAACCTAGCAAACACAGGCGAGGCCAGCTACCGTGTCTGCAGTGCCCCATTGCCCTGCATGTTGCACCTCTCCCTGGCATCACCAATGCAAATCTGCAGGTACATCGACATACGGTGGAACCGCAGTGATGACCTGGCTGCTCTTCTGGCAGCACGCCAGGATACGCTGCGCCGCTTCTCAGTTGAGGTGCTGGAGCGCATGAGAGAGCAGGGGATTGAGGATGACAGGGGTACAGGTGATTGTAGAGCTCACCCCGGGTGAGGAAGACAGACAAGGGGAGGGCCATCATGCTGATGAGGTGCCCTGAGCAAAGGGTGTGGGTCAGGCAATCACAAAAAGTGCGTGCACTGTATCCCTTGAATCTGTTGCCACTGCTGTTGCCACTGCTGTTGCCACTGCTGTTGCCACTGCTGTTGCCACTGCTGTTGCCACTGCTGTTGCCACTGCTGTTGCCACTGCTGTTGCCACTGCTGTTGCCACTGCTGTTGCCACAGCGGTTTGCATTTCCATTGCATAACATGCACTCCGGGATCGGCACCTTAAGTCTTCCTGCGCTCAATGCTCCGACACTACCTGTCACTTGCGTCCCGCATCCATGAGCGTTGTTGCACCTATTGCTTGCCACTGCAGTGGAGGCGTTCAGGGAGTGGTACCTGACGCAGTTGGCAGCCACAGACGCGATGCTGCTCAAGCTGCAGGCGAGCAGTGATCCCAGCGGCGCCAGGGAGCAGCTGCAGGCAGTGATGTACCGGCTGGGGCTGACGGCGGGTGAGCTGGCACGCATGGGCAACGGGGAGCTGACAGGCGGTGAGTGGTGGTGGTGGGTCGTGGTTGGTGGTGAAGGGATGGCTGAGGTGGGTTGGCAGAAATGGTGGTTATGGTGATGGGTCGGCGTATGGCGGTTAGCAGCTGTCGAGTGCAGTGTTACATGCAGGTCTTGGCTTTATTGTCAACAGCCCAGCATGCCCAGCAGTTGCCATCATTTTGCACCAGCCTCCCTTGCGCTGCTGTGTATGCAGGCCACAGTCGCAAGGGCCAGGCTGCCAAGGTCCTTGGCCATGCGCACAGCATGAAGACGCGCCGCATATCTGGCTCACGGTTCCGCGCAGACCCATTGCAAGAAGTAGGTGTCGCTCTGCAAGGCACGGCTCCCCTGGCTGCGCCATTGCCCTGGTATCAACAGCCTAAAGGACATGATACCCGTTTGTGTCTCTGTCGTTCCTGTTCCTGGCACCCCCAACAATTTGAGTTCTATTTGCCATCCGACCAGTCCAGTGTATCACAGTCAGCCACATAAGTTGTTGCGTGCATCTCTTATTCACACTTTGTGCAATCCTTGCCATCCTGCCCCGCCCACATCCACAGGAGCGCCGCCTGCTGGAGCGGCTGGTGCGTGTGCATACCCGCAAGGAGCACCACGCCGCCTTCAGGGAGTACGTGCGGGAGATGGAGGCGCACCTGGAGCGATCGCTGCAGGTGTGGTGTGGGTGTATGAGGGTCAGGTGGCTGAGTGTTCAACCTGCTAACACGACTCGGCATCCTCATGCCTGACTGCTTGAACACTTCCAAAATGCTGCTGTTCTGCTGCAGGTGCAGGTGCCGGAGGCAGAAGCACCCATGCAGGGCCGTCAGGATACACCGCAGCAGCAGGGTTGCGACGAGAGCGTTGGCCATGACCCCTGCAAGAGCACCGACCCGCTGTCGGCTTTTGATGAGGGCGACTGCTCGCAGCCGGTGGACGATTCCGAGCTGCATGCGTCGCTGGATACCTTGGACGTGGATGCCGTTGACTGGGGTCTAAGCTTTGATGAGTGGGATAATGGCAGCTTCTCAGGCAGCATAGACACAGCCAGTGAGTGATGAACACGACACCTCATTCATCCACAACCCCATTCTCTGCGTTGTTACTGTTCCTCCGTCAGGCCACCTCCGCTGCCTGTGACTGTTCCTGAATGCCGCCATCAACCATGCTGCATGGCGGATTGCCCGCATTAGCAGCACTTGCTACTGTGTTGCCTTGAAGCTCTGTTGATCTCTAGCCGTGAACATGCCTTGCCTGTTGAGATACTCATGTTGAAATACTTGCACGCTTTGCTTAAATGAAGCACACACAAGGCCGGTACAAGGTGAAGTTAATTGCCACCCCGTGTGTCTATAGTGCGCCCTATGCCACCCCATTCTGCGGCTGATTGGCGTGCTGCCGTGCAAAGTAAGCTGGCGCCAGTTCAGGCAGCCAGCTGGGCTCCACCACCACAGCATCCCGCGCGTACTGCCTGGTGGTGCGAACAAGTTCATTGAAGACTATGCACTCAGGCTTGCCGCTGCGCAGTACTGAGGACGGGTGGATGGCCACCGCCTGCCCTGTTGCGATGACCTTGTAGCTGCCTGCAAGGAGTAGGCAGGTAGTGAAAGTGCAAGATGGAGATATGGTGCAGGCTGACAGACGCAAGGTTCGCTACAGCAACAGGGCACGTGGTGTGCCACAGCAGCCCGGGCAAGTCATAGAAGATATGCTGGGGCATCAATCTCTGCAGGGAGTTAAGCGGCCACCTCACCATCTAGTTGCCGCTTGGCTGCATGGGGGAAGAGCCCCGCCACCAGGGCGCGCCGCAGGGGCTGTGTGTCCTCCCCGCAGGAGCGCAGCGGGATGCCCAGTGCCTCGAGATGCTCCTTTAGCTGCACAACGTGTGGGGGGTGGGTAGGGGTCAGGGCAGGATCCAGAAGGGACAGACACAGCAGCTGCAGAAGCTACGATGTGTTGATAAAGCCAAACATCTGCTTGATAACGGCTTGCGTGCTTTTACAAGAAACTAAATCTCAGCTCGCCCCCCAACAGAACACCGCCAGCTGCGCCCCAACTGCACCAGCAGTGCAGCACCCATGCGCCATCATTTCGTCTGCCCTTCATTTGTTGCAAGCTCTTGCACCTACGGCGCCACCCCCCTCCGTCACGACACCCTGCCCTCGTGCATTCCACCACCCCCAACCTGCGTGTGTATGTCCAGTGCCTTGCGAATGGCTCGCGGGTTGATGAAGTGCGCGCGGCACCAGTGGGAGCGCTCGTGCCCCTTCTTGCTGACATCACAGTAAGCACGGAACACCGCCAGCAGCGTCAGATGGTCGCCCTCCCGGCACCGAAACCGCTGGTGAGCCTCTGCAGCCTCCTCACGCTTGCCCCTGCATTGCATGGTTACAAAGTGGTGTTCTGGATGGGACCAAAAGAACAACCTCAGCTCACCCACCCCAGCTCAGCCCGGACATTACTCACCCACAAGCCCTCCCTCGTAAACATCTCATACAAGCACGCAGGCATGAAGCCTGCCATACACCTGCCCACCCTACCCATCCCCTGTCACCCACCTTGGCTGGTGGAAGACCGCATCTGTTGACACCATGGCCACCACGGCCAGCGCCTCCTGGCTGCACCCCATCTCCCCGCTGGCCAGCAGCACCTTGCCGTACATTGGCTCAACAGGCAGACGCGCAAGGTGATCGCCTGCAATTGTATGGGACGGCAGGCAAAAGATACTGAAGAGGCATGACTGGGAAAGGTAGAGTGCATGCTTGAAAGCTTGAACACAGATGGAACGCCAAGCAATTGCGGCGGAGGGCACCACCAAACATGCGCCGCGTGAACACATGCGGTGCAGTGGAACAATTCCTGTTCAAAACTGGAGTGGCCAGAAGGCAGGCAGGGTTATGGAAAAAGCTAACAACTCAGACATCAAGCACAAGGGAGCAGGCACCCAGGGTTGAGACCTTGTGTCTAAAACAGGTTGCCGCACCTGTGGGCTTTGTGAGCTCCCCGCTTGAGTCCAGGGCCCCCAGTGCCAGCAGCAGCTCCAGCGACCGCAGCAGCGCTGCTCGTGGCGGCGGGTCCATGAAGTCAAAGCCCAGCACATCACTCACACCCAGGGCCTTGAGCTGCAATGGGAGGTGGGAAGGGCATGGAAGGGCATGGAGGCCGACATGCCAAAAGAACCTAGGCGTAATGCACAAATGGTGAGAAGGTGCAACCCCAAGCGCAAATGTCTGCGCCGCCGCCCCCCCCCCCCCCCCCCAGCACACACACACCCACACCCACCACGACACACACACACAAAACCAAGAGTAAGCTTGCCTGCAGCACCACTGATGCCAGGTTGGTTCGCTGTATCTCTGGCGGTGTGGTGGGCGGCAGCTGCTGGAAGGATACCTCGGTGTAGAGGCGGAAGGCCTTGCCGGGGGCCTCACGACCCGCACGACCGCTGCGCTGACGCGCCTGAGCCTGGGACACGGGGGTGACCTGGGCAAGGGGGGGGGCGCGTAATTTTCAACAGCCCCGCCATTGTTTTGCCCACATACTACGCTCCCTGCCAATCTCCTGCACTTGCGGCCCCCACTCACCTGCAGGCAGTCTGCTCCCAGTCGTGGGCTGTAGCTGCGTGCCTTGACGAACCCTGTGTCTATGACGTAGCGCACCCCGCTGATAGTGATGGAGGTCTCAGCAATGTTGGTGGACAGGATGACCTGGTAAACAAGGGACCGGGGTTGTAGGAATGGGGGTGAGAGCCAAGGGATGTGTGAGCATGAACAACTAACTGCAAGTTCAAGTAAAAGGGGGTAATCCACCCTTTCAAGATTGTTTCACCATCATCTGGCCGCAGTCTGGCTGGCGTTACCGTCATGAAGGCCACCTTCCCAAGGCTCAAGTATCGAACACTCATTTGGCACACAACCTGCCACTCAAGCAGTGCGAAAGCCTGTCCTGGACTCAAAAACGACCGCCCCCCCAACCCCACCTCCATCCCATCCACCCACCCACACACCTTGCGTGTGTTTGGCGGCGCCGGCTGAAACACCTTGAGCTGCTGCTCTGGTGGCAGCGCGGCATATATGGGCAGCACCAGGAGCTGCATCCTGTCGGGGTCGGGTGGCAACGCCTCTGCTGCCTCTGTGAGCAGGCGCTCACACGACTCAATCTCATCCTGGCCCGTCAGGAACACCAGGATGTCCCCGGGGTCCTCATCACAGTGCACCTGTGGTTGAAAGGTGGTGGTGGTAGTTGGGTGGTAATTGGATTGTGCTGGGGTGGGTGGGGGTGAGAGGCG
>JAAMXP010002564.1:0-25369 GCA_019693395.1 Ettlia oleoabundans | reverse complement strand
CCCATCCCTCCAACCCCACCCCACCGCCGCTCGCACATGCAGCCCCAAGAAGTGCAACTGCAAGAAGAGCAAGTGCCTGAAGCTTTACTGCGACTGCTTTGCAAACGGCAGCTACTGCGGGCCCGCGTGCTCCTGCGCCGCCTGCGCAAACAAGCCCGAGAATAGGTGCGCAACTTTGGAGCTTTGCTTCATTTTTCACGTACATACAGCCAGCCATACCACACACATACAGTCAACTGATGCAATGTCACACTTACATTACAGATGGGCTTTGGGGCAGGACTTGCATATCAGCAAACAGGCGCGGGATGGTGCATGTGGTGTGTGGTAAGCTGCGCCGCTCACACCATGGCACCACGCTCACATCTGCCTCATCCCGCCACCACGACCTGCCTGCGTCTGCAGGCAAATTGTGCAGGCGCAGCGGGACGCCATCAAGCAACGCAACCCGAACGCCTTCGTGCAGAAGGTGGGTGGCTGGGCGCGTCTGATGCCTAGGTGCAGGGGTTTCATTTGATAATGAGTTTGGTCCCTGCGCAAGTGGCGTTTACCTTGCTTGTGAGATGCACGTCTGCCGCTGGTTGCTGTGGTCATGCGTTTGTTCAGAAGGTGGGTGGCTGTATGTGTGACACGTACTTGCATGCGGTTCACTTTGTACCGC
The DNA here is from genome assembly GCA_019693395.1 of Ettlia oleoabundans. Taxonomy (NCBI): domain Eukaryota; kingdom Viridiplantae; phylum Chlorophyta; class Chlorophyceae; order Chlamydomonadales; genus Ettlia; species Ettlia oleoabundans. Next base: position 24,708 of record JAAMXP010002564.1, on the reverse strand, counting down.
CGCTGCTGATGGGTTTGATAGCCCCGGGCACGCGGGTGTGCTGCCTGCGAGACGCGCCTCTGCCTGTTGCGGCTGCTGCATGTCCTGAGCCTCAGCCGGCCCGCTTCCTTATTTACTGTCGTTCCATCCTGTGGTGCTCCATCCGGACCTCAATTGACTGCCTACCCCCTGTTGTTGATCCCGGATCCCTTTGGTTCTTCGTCTTGTCTGGTCAGCTGTATTCCGTCTATGTCAACCTAGTCTGTCCAGTCCAGGCCAGACTAGCGCAGATTAAGTTTGTTGAACCCAACCAAAACACTTCACACACAAGCTGAAAGGTTGAAACGAGCTGAAAGAAGAAGCCGCCATCTGCCTCTCCCACCGCAGATTGAGGCGGATCCCGCGCTGGGGGGGCAGCACCGCCGCGGCTGCAACTGCAGGAAGAGCCATTGCATGAAAAAGTACTGCGAGTGCTTCCAGGTGGGGGCGTTTGCTGATTGTATTTTGCTGATTGATTTGTGGGTTGCATGAACAAGTACTGAGAGCTTCCAGGTGGGTTGCTGTTGCCTTTGCCGAAAGCTATATTAGCAGGCTGGCTGGGTTACTTTCTTGTGCAAGTGCTGGTTTGCATGCTTTTTGCGGGTGCTTCCAGCCTACATACTAGCTGCCCTCTCCCCTCCTCTGCTCAACCCCGTGTTGGTGTGCCCGTCTCTTGACTGGTGTAAGGGGCAAACGACCTTTATTATTAGTATATTCCTCGTGTTGCTAGCGCATACGACGCACGCTCATCAGTCGACAACACAACAATCAACAACACATTCATCTCTTAAATCTGCCTTTCTGTAGGCGGGCGTGCCCTGTGGAGAGCACTGCAAGTGCGAGAGCTGCCACAACACAGCGGGCCATGCGGCGCGGCGGCCACCCGGCGCCGGCGGCGCAAGTGAGTGACCCAGCGGAGGGTTGCCATACGATATGCAAGTTGGCTCCTCGCCTGCTCTGCTTCTGACCTGCTTTGCTGCCAGCCAGGTGTCTTCGCCTTTCCTACTTTGCTTGTAGTAAATTTGTGGGGCCTGCCAGTACAAATTATATCCCACTGCTTGCACTGAACCCTCACCCGGCCCGGCCCTGGCTCTTCATACTACTTGTGTTGCAGGCAAGCGGGCCCGCGCCAACGCCCCCCAGCCCACCGTCACCACCCGCCACGCGACCCGCCTGTCGGCCGGCAACACCGCGCTGGCTCAGCAGCTCAAGGCGGCGCAGGCGGCGGCGCTGCAGGCAGCCATGGCACAGGCACACGCCTCTGCGGGGGCGGCTGCCGCCGCCGCCGCAGCAGCAGCAAGTGCCAAAGACGCCGGCGGGGGCTCCTCTGCCGCGCCGCTGCTCTTCCCGCTGCTGCAGCCTGGCGCCTTTAAGGCCGAGGGAGGCGGCAATGGACCAATGATGCTGCCCTTCATGCTGCAGCCGCCAAGCAGCGGAGCCCCTCCGCCGCCGCCACTCCCTATGCCAGCCCTCGCAGCCTTCCAAGCCGCCGATGCTGGAGCGGCGGGTGTTGGCGAAGGAAGCAGCAGCGGCAGCGGTGAGGGCGGTGCAGGCCCCTCGCACCCCACCCCTGTGGCTGCTTTGGTGGGCCCCGCTGCACCTGGGGCTGCAACAGGCAGCAACATTGAGGCAGCTGCAGCAGCGGGTGCAGGAGTTTCTTTCACCTTCAAGCTCGCAAACCGAAGCGGCAGCAGCAGCGCCCAAAGCACGCCGCGAGCGGCGGCGGCGGCCGCCGCCGCCGCTGCCGCCGACTTTGCGTTCGCTCTCGACACACCAGCGGCGGCAGCGGGAGCAGGGGTCGCCTCCGCGGGCGCCTCCGCCCTTGAGAAGCTTCTGCCAGCTGTTGATGCCAATAGCACGGCAGCAGCCAGCGCGGTGGCAGCAGCAGCAGCAGCGGCGGCGGCAGGTGCAGGGGGTGGCTCCAAGCCCAACTCCCGGCCAGGCAGTGTGCGGGCCACACCCACCAAGAGGAAACCAGCGCGCACCATGACTGCCGCGCTCATGTAGCGGCGTGAGATGCAGCAGGCACAGGAGATCCAGCTCCCTGGCGGGGAAGCTGCCAGGCGGCTGCCTGCCCTGGATCACAGGCAGCTGACCAGCCGGCCGCTCAGCCAGGAAGGCAGGCAGGCAGGCAGTACATACGGTGCCAAGCTGCCGCCGTGCCTCAGCTTCCCTGCGCCGCCACGTTCACCCTTGTGTGCGCAGCGCCCTGCAGCGTCGATGCAGTAGGCAGTCCCCTCCACAGTCTAACATAGATAGCATTGCAACAGGACCTCTACCCAATGCAGCAGGCCAGATAGCCGCTCTCCGCCTTGTACATACACACCATGCAGGCCCCACATACACACACACACACACACATACGCTCTTTCATTCTGGTGCCGCGGTCGGAGCTGTCCACTTGTGTTACCAGCCCCACAGCACGCACCTCGCAGCAAGCAATCCCTGTTACGACAAACGACCCGTGCCGGACCCTATCTTACCCCTGACTGATTGCCCTGACTGATTGCATGATGCCACACACTGCCTCTCTCCCTCGCCCTCTCTTTCTGCCCTCTTCCTCCCTGCACAGCCCTCCCTTCACCCTATGTCAAGCAGCAGCCAGCCTGCAACCCAGCACAACCTTCCCAGCTTGCAGCAACGGCAACAGGTAGCCCTGCAGGCAGGCAGGCAGGAAAGCAGTTTTGGGGCAGCAGCCTTGCCAGCCCACCTCTGCTGGTTATCAGCCGCAATGTAAAGGAAAGCTGCTGCACATTACCTGCTGCAGCGGCACGCGGCCCTTCCCACTTTCCCTTCATTGACCCTTTCATTTTTCTCCCCTGCAACCACAGTGAGGCCCCTGCTGCGCATGCTCCCATTATGCCTCGCTCTGCAACCCACTCCCCTGTTCCTACCACTTCAACCTGACACCGTTCGTTTCCCTGCCCCTTTCTTGTCCCCTCCCTTCTTTTCTGCTTCCCTCATATCAGTGTGGCTCTACTTTTGCTTAAAAGCCACGGTGGCCACCAGGCTCCCAACCCCTTCCCCCTCCCTGTCCCGCCACAACATGTGGAACGATTCCCCCCCAGTTGTTACAGTGTGTGCCTGCATACGCTGCAGCCCCGCCACACAACAGGATTGAACCTTGCCTAGAGGCTTGTCCCGCTGCCCGCTGACCTCAGGCTAGTAGGCACCCTACACCCCAGCATTGCTTCGCCCCTTTGCTTTAGCCTTGCATTTTTTCCCCATTAGCATAGCCGCAGAGAGACATCTATGGTAGGTGCCATGTGCCTCATCACCTTTCACCCCTCCCTATATGCCCAATCCACTTCAGTTTCTTCCGGGGCCTATTGGACTACCCGCCTGCCTTACCTCCAAACCAAGTGCTGCTGAGCCACACGACACTCGCTGCACCGCCACTTGCTGCATTGCCTACTGCCTCATCAATGTAGCTCGCTTGAAGTGGTGAGCACTCAATGCAATCAGACAGGGTCAAAAACACCGTGCAACAACTGGGAACAAAGCTGAGCAAGCAAACAGTCGTAACGACATGATTCACCACACTCTAGAGTATAGTTGTGAGAATCAAGCTGGGAGCTATAGCAGTACATGGTGCAAAGACAACACTATCGAGCACCAGCCTGGCTTCGATCAGTAAATAACTATATACTGCAGCTGCTATATAGGAATCAGATGTTCCTTCCCAGGAAGTGCACGCCTTGCAGCACACTTCACGTGCATTGGCATATGCTCCAGTTCCAATCTGCAAAGGCAGGCTAGCGGCAGCAGGTGCTCCCAGGAATTGGCGTCTAGAAACCAGTCGTTGTGGCTCAACTTGAGGCAGGTGAGAGCAGTCAACGTCGACAGATGCTGCGGCACTGCTTCCAGGGAGCAATATTCCAAGTCCAACTCCAGCAGGCATGTCCAGGGCCGCAGGTGATGCCAGCCGCCTCCGACTCCAAGACGATAATTGTCGGAGAGATTTAGTCGCGTCAAAGACGTCAAAACAGAAAGCTGTTCAGGCACCGCCCCAATACAACACGAATCAACATCCAGCTCTCTCAACCGCGACAAATAGGCGAGGCTGTTGTTGCAGCTGTCAATGCCAAAAACCCCTCGCAGGGAAAGTCTTGTCAAAGCAGTCAACGTCGGTAGCTCGCCATGCACTCTGTCCCAACAAATATTGCTGACATCCAGCTCCAGCAAGCTCGTGAGCTGCCTCAAGTGCCATGCACCGTGCACTGCCCCACGCAGGGTACCGACCACTTCTAGCCGGGTCAGGGCTGTCATCAACACCAGCTGCTTAGACAAGGCGGTCAGCCTAGGCTCTAGAATGAACAACTGCTGAAGCTGACTTAAGGCAGGCAACTGCCGCAGCGCCTGCCTGTGACATTCGATGTCCAGGGAGGTCAGCCCTTGAAGCGAGGCCAAGTAGTGCAAGCCACTGAGCTGCAGCGTGTCATAAAGGGTCAGCCTTGCTAGTCGTGAAAGCGTCGAGACACCTGCTGGCAACTGGTGCAAGGCGCAGCTTTCCAAATGGAGGTCTTGCAGTGCCGCCAGTCTGCCCAAGGATTCCCAGTTGGCAGATTCACGGCTACCGATGGAATCCTTAGGCCAGCTGGGTCCAATGAAACGCAGCAGGGTGAGAGCTGTAAGATAACGCCGTGCTGCGGCCATCTCCCTCCCGCTTGAAATGTGCTCCAGGCGCAAATGCTGCAGCTGCCGCAGCGTGTGGAGGTGGTGAGGGCGTAAGAAATGTACAGGGTCCAAATCGTAACCTGTGCCCGTGATAGCCAGGAACGTCAGGCCCGTTAGGGCTGTCAGTGAATGTGCCACATCAGGGAATACGTCGCTAGGCGGCGAATCCAGTTGCAGACTCAAGCGCTGCAGCTGACTCAATGCACGAAGCGCTAGCCAGCTGCGTGTCAGCTGAAAGCTTGCCGTGAGGGAGAGCTGCCTTAAGCAGGTTAGCTGCCAGAGGATGGAGACGTCACCGCGTGTGTTGCAGGGCCCAAGCGACGTCAGTGCTGTGAATCTGTTGGCAGCTGTCAATGGGACTTCTGGTTTCCAAGAAATTCGTGTGAGGCTAACAGCATCCTGTGGGCTAGCCAAGGATCTGACCAGGCAGGCCGGCAAGGCAGCAAGGCTGGCAAAGACCTCCTCCAAGCTGCACAAGTGGGCAGCGGGCTTCGGCGACAGCGAAATGTCTAAATGCACTGCACCCACATCGAAACAATAAAAAAACCTGTTGCTCCACCTTTAAATTACCTCCTGGGGTTTGATTGTGTGGTTGCTTCCTAGGGTCTAGTTGTGTGCATGCATGCAGATGCACACTTTCTGCCCATGCACAAAGAGCATTAACCTGCACAGTTCCCAACCGACAGTGTCACAAATGGTGCATGCAATCCGAGTGCTTACCTTGGCGATCAAAATGCTCACGCAGCCACGTTGCGAAAGCTTCTACGTTCGTAACACCGGGTGACACTCTCACAACAATGTCAGTGAACCATGTGTCAAAAAACGTATCGCTGGCCTGTTTCAGTGCAAGGCAGGTAGCTCGCAGGCTTAACCTGCACAGAATGGGAGCTGATGCCTTTCATTATTGCAGTGCATGCGGCGTCCAAGAGCTGACTGCAGCAGCTTTAGCTTGTGGGCTGAGCGGAGGTGATCACCAATGGCAACAAGACAGGAGGACAGGTATTGCACCCCAGCCCCTCGTGCTCACTTGTCATACAGGGAGAGGTGTCTGAAGATCCGTGGTGCCACATCCAGGCTGGTGAGCAACTCCACCGCCGGGCCTGCAGGTGGGGAGCCAACTGGAAGGGGTCATTGAAGTTGTGTCAGGATATTGATGCACCCAACAACAGGTGGACTCCCTTCTGTTGCCGCTCAACTGGGTCGCCGCTCAACTGGGTCACGGTGGTGAGCACCCAACAATTGATTAGACAGCCAGACTACACACTTTATGCTAGCAGCAACCGGCCCACACCAGTGGTGATACCCACCTGCATGCACATGCCTGACAGCTGCAGGGGCGAAGTTTGAACAATACAGGCGGCGGAGCAGACTGCGGAGGGAGGCCCTAGGTGGCGGCGGCGGGCGGATTGCTGGAGCGCAGGCAGCGGGCGGGTTGTTGCCATTGCGGTTGCTCCCGCCGCTCCTGTTCAAGACTTCTCGCGCGCTCTGCAAGCATGTAAGCTTGATGGATAGGCCGTGAGCCGTCACAACGCCGCCGACGCACTCGAGGCAGCGTTGTACCTGCCTCAGTGAAAGCGGTGCACTCACCGGCCATTGGTACATCGCATAGACACCAAAGTTACCTCCTGAGAGCAGGGCGCTGACGTATAGGCCGGTGACCGTGAGGGGCCCCTCGAAGTTGGGCATGGGAGGCAAGTTCTTCACGCTGTGCGGAATCGCTGCTTAGATCTAGCGATCTTTTGGAACTTGCAAGGCAAAGCAGGATGCGTATTTGCTACATGAAGAGAACAATGGCATTGGGTGCTGCGTCTGCTGTGCCAAGGTGGCCCTTTGAGCTCAGCAGGCTACGAGAGGAAGGCCCACTGTGACATCTTGTTGCGGTGGGCGCTGACTGGAAGTGCTTTGACTGTGAAACCTCAGCATCAATGTGACCCTCTGCTTTGGCCGAGCAACTTTTCCCTCTTAGCATCGCCGCAACAGACATCTCTAGTAGGTGCCATGTGCCCCATCACCTTTCACCCCTCCATATGTGCCCGCTCCACGTCATTTTGTTCCAAGGCTCGCTGGGATCCACCACCACCACCACCTCACCTCTATTCAAAGCTGCCAAGCCACACTACACTCTCTGCACTGGCACTTGTACAAGTGCAACATGTTGCACCCAAGTTGCCTGCTGTTTCACCACTGTCATGAATTTGAAGTGGTAAGCACTCAACTGATATTAGACAGGGTCGGGAGCCATGCGATTGACAACAAAGTGGAGCGGGCAATCAGTTGCAATGCACCAGCAAAACCTAGAAATACACGTGAACAGACAAAAGATGATCGTAGATCAACAGAAATGACGTGCTCTCTTCCTGGCAGCGCACGCTTGACAGCGGCCATGCGGGCATCGGGCATCAGGGGCAGGATCATTTTTTGGAGGCAGGCTAGTGGCTGCAGGAACTCCCACCCTTTCCTTAGGCTGGAGTTGTCACTCAAGTCAAGAGAACTCAGAGCAGTCAACTCCTGCAGGCTGTAGGGAACTGCCTCCAGCCCGCAAGAGCCCAAGTCTAAGTAGCGCAGGCGTGTCAGGGGCTCCAAATGGTGCCAGCTGCTGGCAAGGTCGCGATTGCCGCGGAAGTTGATGCAAGTGAGAGCAGTGAGCAATGACAGCTGTTGTGGCACTGCTACCAGCCTGCAAGACCCCAAGTCCAGGTAAACCAGGCGAGTCAGGGGCTGCAGGTGTTGCCAGCTTTCTGGAAGAACTTGTTGCATGAGACTGCAACCAATCGGGTTGGATGCAATGCTGAGCCGTGTCAATATCGTCATTGCTGACAGCTGCTCTGGCACGTTGTTGAGTGAGCACTCCCTCACGTCCAGCTGCTCCAAGCGCCGCAAACGGGAAAGGCCTCTGCTCCAGCAGCTTTCCGGCGATGAAGTATGTAAGTTGCTATTGGCATGGAGGTAGAGGCTGGTCAGAGATGTCAGCGCTGACAGCTCGTCAGGCAGTTGGGTCAAAGAGCAGAAGCTGAGGTCAAGCTCCAGCAGATTTGTGAGCTGTTGCAAGCTTCTGCCACCCGCTGCCAGACACTGAGGGTTGCATGCCAAATCAAGCCGGGTTAGGGCTGTCATCGACACCAGCTGCTCAGGCAGGGTGCGAAAGTTCGCCGTACGCAGCGACAACTCCTTGAGCTGTCCAAGAGCAGGCAAATGTTGTTCCTGCGAGTGGCCGTTGACACGCAAGTAGGTCAGCCGCTGCAGATGGGCCCAATGCGGCCAATCATCCAGCAGCGATCCGGGCAAGGTCAGCCGGGCTAGTTGGGAAAGCGCCGACAGTGTTGGCGGCAGCTGCTGCAAGCCGCAGCCAATCAGCTGGAGCTCTTGCAGAGCCAGTAGCCCGGCTAAATGCTCCCAATCAGCGTCTGCGGGGTTTATGTCGGCGTCCAGGTTGATGCAGTGCAGCAGGGTGAGGGCTGTAAGTAAGGGCAGCGCTGCACCAATCCGCCACACGCTAGCAACGCGCACCAGGCGCAAGTGCTGTAGCTGCCGCAATGGTTGCAGGTGCTGGGCGGTAAAGCGGTCATACGCAGGGGGGAATATCGGGCCAGCAATGTCCAGGAAGGTAAGAGCCGTCAGAAATGGCAGTGCTGCCTGCCAATGCATATCGAAGTCTATACAACCTTCCGCCAGCTGCAGGTGCTGCAGCTGCCGCAGCGCAGAAAGCCCTTGCCAACCGCATGTCAGCTGATGCTTACTCCCTAAAGAAAGCAGTGTTAATGCCGAGAGCTGCCCAAGGCTGGAAATATCACCCCAAGTGTAACAAGGACCGACAGCAGTCAATGCTGTAAGTCTGCTAATAGCACTCAGAGGGACTATCGTTGAATCACCAGGGTGCTGTGGACCAGCTAGGGACCGGACAAGGGGCGCTGGTAAAGCTGCAAGGGTGGCAGAGACCTTGGGCCCGTTGCATTTGAACCGAGCATAGTACTTTGGCACCAGCTCAACGTGCAAACGTGCTGCACCGGAAGCAGAAGAGACTTGTTGCAGTTTAGCAAGCGGTTTGCCAGGTACTGGATGTGTGCATGCATGCAGGTGCACGTATAAAGCCTTGGATTGCACTGCACGAAAGTTCCCTTGCAGCACCTGATGCCACATGCCATCCAAGTGCCTACCTGGGCGATCAGAGTGCTTCTGCAGCCATACTGCAAGTGCCTCTGCATTCTCTAGGCTGGGTGACACTTCTAGCACTGTGTTGTCAAACCAAGCAACGAAAGAAGTATCGCTGGCATGCTTCAGGGCAGTGCAGGTGGCTCGCAGGTGCAACCTGTACGAAATGGGTACCACTTGATGGATGGAAAGATGGCAACAGTTTACCAGACAGCCGCCAGAGTCTAATTGGACGACGCAGCAGCTAGCGTCTGCAACTTCGACTTCTGCAACGAGGACCAACAGTGGATACCCCAATCACCAATACTCACTTGTGGTGCACGGTGAGGTGGCTCAGGATCAGTGGTGCTATATCGTGGCTGGTAAGGACCTCCAGCGCCATATCTGCAGGTGGCGAGTCAGCTGGGGAAGTGATTGTTAAGGTTGGTAGTTTCACTTGACTTCATGCACCCGACAACAGGTTGATGCAGACCGTTGGACCAGCGGAACCAACCCAATTGACTCTCTGTTGTCGCCCAACAGTTGGTAGTAGTGAGCACCCAGCGCTGGGTGCTAGCAATGGAGAATGCCATGTTACACATGCTCTTGGCAATCGGCCCACACAAGGGGTGATACCCACCTTTGTGCACAGGTGTGACAGGTGCCACAGCTGCGGCATTGATGGAGCTTGACAAGTGCAGGTGGTGGAGCAGACTGCAGAGCGCGGGCCTGAAAGGCGGCCGCGGGTGGGTTGCTGCGGTGGCGGCCTCGGGTGGAGTGCCGCCAATACCGCTGCTCCCGCTCAGGTCTTCTCGCGGGCTCTGCAAGCATGCAGGAGTATAAAAAGGCGGGGAGCCCTCAACAAACTCCACCGAAGCACTCGAGGCAGCTTTGTACCAGTAGTTGTTTCAGTGATGTGGTGCATTCAATGGCCAGTAGTAGATCGCATAGGCGCGGAGGATACCCACTGCGAGAGGCGCGTGGACGTATAGCCCGGTGCCAGTGGGGGCCGTCTCGAAGTTGGCCATGAGAGGCATGTCCTTCATACTGCGCCAACTTTGATGCTCTTCCCAGTGGATGCGACTTGTAAGAAAGCCGGTTGCATGTTCGCTAGATATTGGCAACCATGATTTGTGCTGCGCACGATGTGCCAGGGTGGATATTCAGCAGGCGCCAGAGAAGGTACCCAGTGGGTAACCCACAGCGGCATCTTGCTGTGGGCTGGGTACTGGCCGGAAGTGTTCTGACTGCCTCATGTACTACATGTTCAGCATCGGTACATCAAAACTGTTCTGCTGCCTGTACATTGAAGTTTCTGTTTACTGTCCTGAAGTTTCAGTGTATTGTCCTGCTGCATGGGTCAACGAGTTACACGGAAGTGCCTGTAGCACACATGCGCGGTGAGCATGTGCATAAGGAAGGCAAACGCCCAGGAATCTTAATCAATAAGCAGTAAGGCCAGTCGGTCACCGGCAGAGAGGGCCAGAATTTCGTATACAATGGTGCGATAAGATCCCGCTGCATGCGTTGCAACGCCAGTGCTGCAATGCGGATCCACTGGGCATCTGATGGCGGCAGATGGTGCATGAGCTGGGCTGCCTGCTCAGGTTGATGCGGCAGTAATATGGTAGGGCTCGCTGCAAGCCTGGGCAATCGGTCGGTACCATTGCCCTCTCCTCGTCAGACAGCGAGAGCCGCTTGATAACAAATTCAGCAAACAGCGGCAACGCATGTGGCCCGGCGTCCACGAGCGCTGCCAGCACCAAGGTGCCTTGCCCGGCTGAAAGCAGGCATCGAGCCGCATCCCAATGCTCATTTGCTAGCGCGAGTTGCAAGCTCGTCTTTCCGGCTGAGTCCAGTGCCTCTGCTGCAGCTGGGAAAGCAGTAAGAAGCACCTCTATGGTCGCAGCATGGCCGCGGAGTGATGCAATGTGGAGTGGAGTCCTTCCGGTCTTGTCAACAGTTGAAGCAGCGGCTGTCCCTATGCCGCAGCCAGCAGGTGTTGAGCGATGGCAGCATGCCCCTTTCCAGCTGCCAGGTGCAATGGGTTGCTCCGCTGGTCATCCAAAGCAGTAACGGAATCTGGTGCAACTTCTATTAGCAGCTGGGACACCTCTGCATTGCCGTTATAGGCGGCCAGATGCAGAGGTGTTCTTCCCTTCAGTGTGGTGGCTGTGGCTGTTGCTCGTGCTGCTGTAAGTAGCAAAATAGCCACCGATGTGCGGTTTAATAGCGCTGCAAAGTGCAGTGGAATCAGACTCTGGTGGTCGGTAGCTGTAGCAGCAGCTTGGCCTTCAACCACTGCCAGCAAGTGCTGCACCACCTCTGTGTGGCCATTTGCCACTGCCAAATGAAGGAGGGTGAACCCATGACGGTCGACGGCTGTTGCTAGGGCCTGGCCACCTGAGCACTGCAGCAGCAGCTGAGCCACCTCTGCATGGCCATTGCATGCGGCAAAGTGCAGCGGGGTAAACCCGTCACAGTCGACAGCTCGGCTGCGGTCTGGCCACCTGAGCACTGCAGCAGCAGCTGAGCCACCTCTGCATGATCATTTCGGGCAGCACAGTGCAGCGGGCTAAACCCGTGACAATCGACGGCGGTTGCTGTGACTTGCCCACTTGAGCACCTCAGCAGCAGCTGAGCCACCGCTGCATGGCCATTTGCTGCTGCCCAATGAAGAGGGGTGAATTCAAGATAGTCGACAGCTGTTGCTGCGGTCTGGCCACCTGAGAACTGCAGCAGCAGCTGAGCCACCTCTGCATGGCCGTTTTGGGCAGCCCAGTGCAACGGGGTCAACGGGGTCAGGCATTGGGACCACTAACTGCGGAGGTGGTGGACCGACAGGTTGGGCAGCGGGTGCGCAGCGGCATTAGTTGCCCTGCCGATGCAATTGTGTGCAGCCAATAAAGAAGCCAAACCTTGAATGTTGAGCCAAAGGGCTCTAACACGCCCGTAGGGCCCACTTCCCTGGCGATGCAGCTTGAAAGGCCTGGCAGCAATGCAAGCAACACAGGGTGGGGTGAGAGCCAGCTTGCAGGAGCCGAAGGCCGCTTGATGAACTACAGAGCAGGTGAGCAAACATACCAGGGTGTGCAGCACCGCTATTGGCACACTTGCTATACACCGCAGGCAAGGCTGCCATTGAACCTACCAATTCTCCTGTATCGGCAGTACCGGCGGAGCCACCAGGCTGAGGACTGCTATTTGTGCTGATAAGGGCGTGCCTAACTGCGCCCGCCTGCAGCACAGGAACACAAAATATAGTATGGTTGGTGCCGTGCGTGGCAGACATGCACTGAAGCTCCAATTTGGCTTTCTCCCTCGAGGCAGTGCACGGCATAGGTTGGGTCGAGCGCGCAGGCTTAGGCCTAAACGCGAGCTTCTTACCTTATAAGCACCATATAAGCTACGAAATGCAGCTATCGAGGCGAACGCAGCGAGGAGCATGTTGTTCTACTGCGTAGAGTCTGCGAGTGGGAGTCCTGCGCCCGAGGGTGCGGCTTTCAGCTCGCAATCACCGTGAGCGCCACCTGTATCACGGAGTTGACGGCTAACAAGCTTTTATTTTCTTATCGATAACAGGTAACAGCGGATGCCTGCAAGCGGGTGTGCCGTGGGATGCTGCGATTGCTGTGCTATGCCTTTGCACCTCCCGAGGCACCCATGGTGTTGGGCAGTATCCAAAGGGTGAGGAAGAATACAAATATCGCTCACCGTGGGAGAATCAAGTCCATCATATGCAAGTTAAACCCACATGCTCACAACGACGCGGCTCTTGCAAGGCAAGCAGCAAAAGCACGACAGGGGTGAGCAGTGGATACTTCAAGTCGACCGCTCCTTCCGGCGGAAAGAAAGGAAAAATGGGTTGATTGTTGAATGGATTGACTGCTTGAGGTTTAGGAGGCAGCACTCTTTGGAGGCATAACGGCGGCACCTGCTCCTGGGATCATGGGAATGGCGAGTTCGGTGACGGGGCACTGAAGAGGTGGTGATGCACCTGCCAATAATCGCTGGCAGACGCACTTGAAAAGCAAAGTGCCCAGCAAGGCATACATAATTAGCGCCGGCAAGTATGGCATCACAACTGCAGCGCTTGGGCCCCGAGTGGCCTGCAGGATGGGGTGTCAACCTCAAACCTTCAGCGGCGGTACGGGATGGGCTTCCACACTGCCGATATGCTTGGCAGGAATGCTGCGCGGTGCTGCGCAGCTTTGTTACATGCAGGTAGTAAAGGCCAAGCCAGCAACAATCTCCAGCCCCATCACTGAGTGGCACTGAGGTCTGAGGTGCAATCTGCATGACAAGCCATCTCTGCACTTCATCTAGATTAGTCTGCCCATAGACGGCAAGATAGGGCTATCGGCAGGCTTGCAGCCCTCCCGTTTTTTTCAATTTCATTAACTCGGCAAAGGTGGCCCGTTCCAAGTCTGCTGCTCAACCGTCGGGGGTTGTGGGGGTTCAGGGGGAGGTAGGGGAGGATAAGGTGCCGCAGGTTCCTCAACTCCTCCATATCCGGGTTGCGGTGGTGGCGGTGGATATCCTGCATCATGGAGGAGGCATGAGGCATGGATTGAGTGGCTGGACAAGCTGGGTCATATGAGCATCATGGCACAAGCCGCAAACACATGTGTGTTCTGGCAACTTTGCCCGGATGTTGAATAAGCACCTGTGTACATAGGGTGGGGCATCGCCATTGGATGTGGCATTGGCATCCCATATGGCATATAGGGTGGCATGCCAGGGTGGGGATAGTATTGTGCCACAGGTGGTGGCGGCGGCGGCGGTGGTGGCACTGAGGGAAGGCCTGGTGCTCCTGGTGCAGATGGATAGGCATCAGCGCTGGGTGCACTGCCAGGCATGGCTGTTTGTGCACTGCCAGGCACAGCTGTTTGGGGCCGCATGAGCCCCCCAGGTGCGTTGCGGCGGGATCCTGAGTCTCCTGTACACATGTGTGGGATGTAATGCACACATGTTTTGGAATTGGTTTAGCGAATGGCTAAAATAATACACCACCAGCATATGGCTCTTGTGTAAGGTGAGCGGAAACACGCACCTGTGCCTGCAGGCCGCACTACCAAGGGCCGATGCGAGTTGAATGCATGGGAGCCATCCATGGACGCAAGAGCGTTGCGCGCCGCAGCAGGATCTGCAAGAAGGCTAGAAAGCCAAACCGTCGACCAAAAAGACAGCAGAGGGCAACGCGGTATATCAGTCCTCCGGTGCAGGTCCTGAAACTCTACACAACGCCCAAACTCAATTGAATGCCTGCTGGAATAAAAAGAAATGGGGGAGCACCTGCCATGTTGACGAAACCATACCCTTTCGGGCGCCCGGTCTCTCTGTCGGTAATGACACGTGCACTGCAAGCAAAACAAGAACAAACACGCCATTTCAGAAGCACAGAAACCTTATAGATGCACCGCAGCTCGTGACTGTGCAAGCAAACAACATACTCTCCCACCTGACTACAGAACCAAAGCGCATGAACTCGCGGGTAAGCGCGTGTTCATCCACATGGGGGGGCAAGCTGCCCACAAATATTTTGCACTCTGGTGGCAGATCATCCCCTGGCCGCGAAGCGCCCACCCCTGCAATTTAACACAACGAGTTTACCACAACGATTTCACAACAACCTCCCACCCATATGTTCGTCTCAGAACACGCTCCAGTGGCATCAACTGCCAAATAGCAGAGCTCACCTCTGCGAGGCCCTGGCGTCTCATTTCGGATGCGTACAGTCAAAGACCGACCATCCACCACCTTGTCATTCATGCCCTGCGGATATATGCATTGGCAGGTTGCTAGGAGTGAAATGCACACTCTTTAAGCTGCAATGAAGAGCCTGTAGATTTATCAGAATCTCAGAATGTTTGCCAAACCTCCTGCTCTGCGCAGGGTAAAAACTTCATGCATGAAAGGAAAGGACAGCATCAAACCGGCCAATGTGTTAGCCTTGAATCTTCATTCAAAACAGCCATTTTTGACCCCTAGGCACAAATACACAGAAGACAAAGCACGCAGGGTCTGCTGTGGTCACGAGGCCCACCTCCTTGGCTGCTGTTGCAGATTGCTCATCAGCCATGTGCACAAAACCAAATCCTCTGCTCATGCCTGCAGCAAACAACGACAACCAGATGCACAACAACGCCTGAAAAAGTTCGAATGGTGACCTTGACTACTATAATCTAAAAGGTAACACAGCAGAAACTATATGTGAGGAGCCCCACTGTAGCTTGTCGCACTTGTGGCTGGGTCGTAGATGACTGAGGTGTGAAGCACAGACCCGAACGGCTCAAACATTTGCCTTAAGAGCGTGTCATCAACCGCCTGCATTGAAAACAAAGAAACATTACCAAAGGTGTTAAATAGTGGTCGGGCATGTGGTGTCCGCAGCTTCATGGCGCATCATGGTGTTGCAATCAACTTGCCTGCGACAAGTTGCCGACATACAGCTTGCAGGTTGCTGGAAGGTCGTCGCCAGGTCGCTGACGTCCAGAACCTGCAGTCAATATACGAATGGATCAATCCGTTCAAGGTGTGTGTGGTGGCCCCCTTCCAAGCTTTGCGTGCATCGGGCAGCTGGGTGGGGTGGGACTATCATGGATGCATGGGCCCAACGATCAGTCATCCATCCCCGACTCTTTGCAATAATACAGGCACCAATTTCCACCAAAGGTTGTACCCCAGCATACCCTGGACTGCAGCTGTTTCAATGGGCGTCCCTCCACCAAGCTCCGCAAGGAAGGACTTGTACTCTGAATCCATCTTGACTGCTTCGCCAGGATTCATGCGGGCCATGTCCTGCAACACGATGTACCACACAAGCTATATGTTGTTCCAGACTTAAATTGCCCCTTCAGCTACCCATACACGGCTGCCCCTCCTTTTATTGCAAAACGTATAAAATATGGCGGAGGGAAGAGGTACCACAGTGCTTCCACAGTACCACAGTGCTTCCACAGTACCACATGCTTCCACAGTGGAGCCTGGAGTCAAATCAACTTGCACACCACCGCTGTATGTGGTCAAGAAGTGCAATACTTGCAAACATGTGTGTCGGGCGCACCTTTGCATAAATCTCATCCACCTTGCTTTGCAGCTGGTCCGGCAGCCGGTACACATCAACGGCACTTTTGGGGCAGTCGGTTTGTTGATGCCCTGCACACAAATGAGTTTGAACAATTGACAAAAATGAATGCAAGAAAAAGGCACAGTTGCAAACTGCCATGTTGTGCCACGAAGTTGGCTGCCGGGCCCCAATTTACCTGTTTCGCCACAGATGAAACAGTACTGTTCATCCTTGAGCGTGCCATTGAGTGCTGCAAGCTCGCGCAACTGCAAGAAGGGCCCAAGCCACACATTTACGTTACACATGTATTCTATGGTCCATGTGGGGATGCCCTGCCATTCCCCTACGACAACATCGGAGGCATTGCCAGCGCAGGCCATGCAACATAAAGCCCAAAAATCTGTTGCACCTGCAGTTTTTTGTGTTCGTTCATCTCTTCATCCAGTGGCTGCAAATGGACAGATGGACAGAGATGCACCCCTTATGTTATCGGTTGCTGAAAGGTGTGAACACCGCATTGGCAACCGCACTTGCACAGCAACTCCACAGAACTGCCCAGGCGGCATGCAGTCCAAACCACCGAAGGGAGGCAACTTCCGTAATCAATTAGCTTGCTACATGCATAGCATGGGGTAAGGCGCGGCCAACTTGCTGGGACAACGTACCCGAAGCAGCCTTTCAATCATGGCCGCTGCAGCGTCTACCTGCAGACAAAAGAAGTAAAGCAGGGTACCGCTGACAACTGTACGATTGCTTCGCCCATGTAATGCAAGCAGAAAGCAGATTCGCATCGCGACAATCTACCAGCAACAGCTGTAAAACTCTGTGCTCAACGCCCTGCAAGCGCTGCACAGAGTAGCACTGCGATAATTTAAGCATCAGCAGCTGCAAACTGTGTCGTCAGTGCCTTATACGCATAACACAAATCCGCCTTGCGACAAACTAAACGTCTGTGGCAACTCACGTCCTCTTGTCGATCGCCGGTAATGAACACATGGAGTTCCTCGTCCTCGCCGTAATCGTACTTGGGATCCCGGGCAGCGCCCTCCTTAACGCTACCTGCAAACTGGTGGCATGCAGGCTTGTGTATAGCCACGGGCAACCGCTCCTTACGCTACCTCTAAAATAGTGGCATGCTGTGGAGACCAACACAAGTTGCAACCAACAAACCCCGTACCGTATTCAAGTCCAATTGCCACGCACCTTTGCCACGAATGGCAATTTTAGTGTTGGTCTCCGATTGCATACGCTTCTGTGTGTTACCACGTGGGCCAATGATGAGTCCCACGAAGTTGTATCCTGTTAATCCACCCAACAAGCATGTTGCCAGTTTGGAGGGTGAACTGCATGCTAGGCCTGGTCATTGGAATAACTGCACATGCGTTGCCAAAACAAGTGCCGCGCGGCCCCACCCAACCCCATCCCCCCCACACACCATGCAAGCTGTGCATCACTATCGTCCACAGGCATCACATAGCGCACAGCAACCTTCAAATATACCTGGGTAATCCTTCTGTGGGATGAGGATCTTCTTCCACTTCTTCTCGGGTCGGTAATCTGTGCAGCAGTGCAAAACCCAAGAAACAATTTGAAAATCAAACAACAAACATTAAATCATTTATACCAAAGAACATGGCAGGGCTCAAGACTGGAGCAAATGGCCTGTTGTTTCTATTGCTGGCGCCCGCAAACAACCAGCAGTCGGGCCAACCTGGTGGCGGTTTGAATGTCGGGTCGCGCTGGATGAGGTTCTCGATGATCCGGTTGCGAGTCTTCACCATCTTCTCCTTGTAGCGCACCTCCCGTGTATTCAGCTTGCAGGCCACAATAATGAGTAAAATATCAGATACTGCAGGTGGAACCCAACCAGTGTGCAACCGGCAGCCCTGCTGCACACAACTACAAGGAACAGGCAATGCAACTGCCAGCGATCGGCAGATACAGTAAGGTGTGCAAGCCATTGACACAACTGCAGTCATCACAGTATGCCCCACTTTACGGTATCCGCTTCCAACAATAGCACTCATCTGATGCCCATGACGTCATAGACAGGTGGGGGGCTTGGCGAGCGCTCCCCTTCAGGCGGAATGTCCACCACTCCACTGGCAATCTTACGGTTGATTTCATTCAGCTGCAGTGTGTAAAGCGGATGCCCAACAGAATGAAACAGCAATGTCAAAGGCAAAGACGTGGTGCACAGAATAAAACATTCAAAAGGCCTTCGCACCTGCTTGTGGAACTCCAGCACCTCTGGATCGCCGCCTGGAGCGCGACCAGTGACGGCAGGCGGCAGGACTACTTGAAGACCATTGGAGAGCACTATCTTCTCTGGAAACAGAACCACCGCCTTGCTGCCGTCCTTAACGTCGCCCTCCGCCGCTGGAGCCTCCTCGCCAGCGGCCCATCGGCTTTTACGCTTGCGGGAAGGTTGGACAGGTGCTGCTGGCTCTTCTGCTAATGTATTGGCAGCCTCAGGCAATGGTCCCCACACATGCCTGCGCCGGCCACGAGGCTGTTCGCTGAACAAAGGGGCATCAGACATCCCCGGTTGCAACTGGCCGATCGGCCGCCTTTGACAAATCGCGAATCCCACTTGCTGTAAAAGGGTAAACCAAGGGTAGGGTGGGGGCGCCCAGGCCGGGCGCGGGTGTCCTTTCCACCCCTCAACATATTTTTTGGCTGTATCACTGTAGCCCGCAAAGTCCGGCACGAAAGTGCTGATCTTGCCGAGCAAGTCGTCAATCTGGCCTCCACTCAAGAACCGTGTCTGATGCATCATTTCACTGCCTCAAAAACGCTGGCTGCCCAAGGGCACTGGAACAATGATGTGTTGTGGCGACTTGAGAACCCTCGGCGCCCCCAAACAATCTGCTGCATGCCATCTTTCTTCTCGCGTTAGGGTCAGGTACCAAGTCTTAGCCGGCCAGGACGATGTGATCCTTCATGGGATGTTGGGGTCAAGACGCGGTGTGTTCTTCATTGCAACTTTGCCGCGCCCAGCAAAGATGAGGCCAGCATGTTAACGCTTCAGCGCATTGCAGCAAAGCCCGGATGAAAGGTTGAGCTCAAGGGCGGCCGTCAGTGGCACACAGAGACAACTTGTAACCAAACGGCATGCAAGCTCGGCAGCTCTGAGAAATTGAGGCCCGTGCCAGTATTCAGGTGCAGATGGACTGCAACCACAACAGATGGCAGCAACTAGGGTTACGGGCAGCAGAGGCAGAGTGGGGGCCAGAAGTGCTGACGTGGCCGCCAGTCTTGGGTAGCAGAGTGAACTCGTTTGGCTGCAGGACTGTTAGACTTGCCAGCGCGTCGCTCCAATACGACAATCAGGCGTGCGCAACTGTGGGGCTCTGTTCTTCGAAGGGCATCAGCGGCGTCAACGCGTGTCGAAATACAAACCGCAGACCCCTGCAGCTCGCAAAATGCCGCAGAATGCCTCCGCTGTGCTCAAAGAGGCGCTGGGCCGATCTGGCGCGTCGGCCCTGCCTTACGCCCAGGAGTTCAAGTTTCTGGTGCAGCAACATCTGATCGACCTTGTTACGGTGAGCCTGCGCCTGCGAGGTAGGCGGCAGCAGGGTCGGCTGACACTCTTGTCAGCCACTGCCCGTGCCCCCGCCCAGCAAGGTTGGCACAATGCCACCCACGCCAGTTTTACTGTACTGTCCTTGCAGGATATGCCATCATTACGCATCTCGACTCAAGAATATGTCCACATCGATGGCAGGTGCACATGGGGTGGCATCAAAGCATGGGCTGCTCGGTTTGGAATGTGGACGGGCAGGCCTGAGTATCCCCTACTTGCCAGCGTCTTGTCGTCGCTATGTGCCATGCAGAGCAGTCGAGCTGCTGTTGGCAGAGGGCACTTTGCCCATGTACTATCAAGGGCACAAATACAACATACCGGTAGCCATTTGGCTGCCGGAGCAGTACCCTTTGGCAGCTCCGATGGCTTATGTGGTTCCTACCCCCGACATGGTGATCAAGCCACAACACAGCTTTGTGGACCCCTCGGGTAAGCATTTACCCAAGGGCGGTGATCAGCCCTTCACATTGACTACTGTTGCTTCTCAAGCTGTTGCTTCTCCACCGCACGAGCAAAAATGTGCCACAACATTGAACAAGTGTCAGTATGTACCAGTAGGCTTGGAAGGTTCTGATTCTAGCGCGCTTTCCACTCATGCCATGCTATAGGGCTGGTGCACACAGCATACATTGCTCAATGGCAGTACCCTTCCTCAAACCTGCGAGTCATGGCACAGGTTGGTATGTTCAACAGGTTCTTCTGGCTGCTGCAGCATGTTGGCAGCACCTTACCAACAGTCTTCCGGTGTGCCTGCCACTGGCTTTTGAGACGCTGCAGAACTTTTAGGACTTGATGTGCTGCATTGCGCCGTTACACACTTCTCTTTCTGGTTTGTTGCAGCTAAGGACAGTTGAATCAATTGATTGTTTGCAGGACATGTCGATGCATTTTGGGGGTGACCCTCCCCTGTTCTTGAAGCCCAAGAACTGGAAACCCGGCAGCAGTGGCAATATGGCTGCAACAGCTCAGCCCACGGCCAGGCCCCCGATGGCGAACTCGTTTAGCAGTGAAGGGAGTCTGGGTTTCAATGATGCAATGGATAATCTGCATGTGCACAACCCGCTTGCGCAGAGCAACCCGTCCTTTGGCTCTCTTGGAGGCGTGTCATTCACCTCTGCAGGCTCCACTGGTGCACAGCCAGTAGGCAGCTCAGCTGGCCAGCCTACAAGCCAGGCTTCTGCTGGCGCTGTGGGTGGAGGCTTTGACAGTGTATGGGCAGCCATGATGGCAGCTTCCGCATCGCTGGACCAGCAGCCACAAGCATCGCAGCAGCAGCAGCAGCCACCCGCATCGCAGCCGCCACCGATGAAGGAAAATCCTTCTGCCAAGCTAGCTGAGGCGTTACGCACTGCTATGATCACGTTGCTTAATAAGCGTCTGCATGTCAGCCTTACAGCGGTTGCACAAGGGGCAGCAGCGCAGGCCAAGGAGGGGCTTCAGCTACAGGCATCCCTGAAGCAACGTGGGGAGCAACTGGAATCTGAAGTGGCAGTTCTGCAGGTGCGCGTGTGTGTTGAATGAGACAAGGAATCACGATATTATGTCCAAAACCACAACAAAGTCCCGAATGGTCAAGCTCACACATTCGCCTGTTGGCGCCTTGATATGCCTACTGCTACTTGCAGGCAGAGCGTGTGGCTTTGGACAGATTGAGCCAAGAGCTGGCAGCCAGCAATGCGCAGCTAGAGAGGTGAGCTGACAGCCTAATCGAAGGAGCGGCTTGCTTGGATGATGCTGATGCATCAACCGTGCACTTGTGGCCGTGTTTTGCTTCAGGCAACTACATGGTTGCATGGCCTCCCTTTGTCCGCAGGTGGTTGGCCGAAAACGAGCATCTGGCCAAGGCAGCAGAAGACCCAACGCAACTAGATGTAGACACAGTTATCACGGGTACGTGCCCTCACTGTTTGCCACTTATTAGCATGTGCGAAGCCAGCGGGATGGTTGCGCCGTGATTGTTCATATCTACTGCACGAAACAGTAGATTTCTTGCATCATGTGTGGTTGTCCAGGCTCTTCACTGTGGTGCACATGGTAGCAGTGTGTGGAAAAGCGGTGTTCCTTGTGGCAGTCAGTCTTGACGGAACCAACACTCGTCAAAATTCGCGCTGGCTTGCTGCAGCGACGGATCCGTTGTCCCAGCAAGCGCTGGAGGTGCAAGCGCAGGATCTAGCGCTGGAGGACGCTCTGTATGCTTTGGACAAGGCGCTCAATCAGGGCATTGTTGAGGCAGACGCGTACCTGAAGCAGGTTTGACCCATGCATATGGTAAATCTGCACGTGCTTAATGTGCATGTGCTACATGTGCATTTGCCTAATGTGCATCCAGATGCCGTGTTACATATGATGCCACCACACCCGGCCTGTGCTCAATGGCTATCCAGATGCTGTGTTTGTATATATATCCGGCACTCCCCAACCACTGTATCTGTGCCTTCCCTGCTGCAGGTGCGCACGGTGTGCCGGCGGCAGTTGTTTGTGCGGGTTTGCGGCAACAAGGTGGCAGCAGCACAGGGCAAGGCGCCGCGATCCGGCGAGCGCCTATCGCAGCCATACCCCAACGTGCAGCGCACGCTGAGCGCCGGACGCCCAGTTGTGCTTCCACAAGGAGACTCCTGGTCAAGCGGTGGCATCTTTGCGAACAGTAGGGAGGCGTCAGGGGGCGCGCCCTGGCACCCTGCTTCTTAATGCTCGTCTCACCTGACCCCCTCAACTACCTTGAGTGTACCTGCAGCTGATTGTACCTATATCATTTCTAGATGGTCAGCCATCACACCCCTTGCAAGAGCAATGCATATATTACTACGTCCCTGTGTGTCTAGCGCTATGGCTAGTGCATTTTTTAGCATGGTCGTAAGCATAGACTGGCATGGGCACCAGCGCTGAGCTGATATCACTGGATTCTTAGTCGACCTTTATAGGTGCCTGAGGGAAGATATGCCGCTTTCAACCAACTTGACACGTCGAAAGTCAAGGGTCCAGTTCGACCATCGCATTCGTGCAGCAAGCAGCGCACAGTCCTTACAGGACAGCAGCTTTTGCAACCAGACGCAGACCATACCGGCTCAAGGACATGCGACTCCTATGGCTCAGGCACATGTTGTTCCTGCTGCTGCTGCTGTTGAGTCTGCTGCGACCCTGCTCCCCTCCAGCTATTGGATCGCCCTTGTTGCCGCTGCTGACGCCCCAGTGCCGCTTGCTTGCTACGATCCTGCAGCTGGCGTTGCTGCTGTATTCCCGCTGCCCGCTGCGCCTGCTGCTGCCAGCTCTTGCCCTTAATGATGACGGGCCGCCTGCATTTGTGAGCAGATAAAAGAGCGATCGGGCGAGTGAACAGTTCTGAAGTATATGGACTTCCATTGTAAGGATGGGCAAGTGGCTGGGTGACTGCAGGTGACAAATACAGTCTGGTGCGGATGGGCACGAAGTGATGTCAACTTATGGCGAGTGCTGCTCAGCGGGTCGGGTCACAGCAAACCAGATGCAGCTTGCATCCAGCCGGCTATGCAATGTGGGCACCCACACACCTGCGAATGACCGCCCCGGTGCTGTCCACACGCTGCTTGACATCAGGATTGTAGCGTGCAGCTGCAGAGAAAGGGGGTGTCGGTTTAGCTATCTTAGGGGTGGTTTGGATCACTTCTACTGGCAGTCATTCCTACTGGCCAGGAACCAATTGCGTCCCGGAGCCCTCATCACCACATCCCACTCAAGTCCCTTCCGCTGCTCACAAACAGACAGCGGTGCAGCCGCACAGTCAGCAATATCCAATGCGTGCCAACAGCGCAGCCAGCACCCACCAGTGAAGTCCACGTCAGGTGTTGGCGCCAGGAAGATCCGGGTACCGGCCGCGTTGCGGATGGGCACAACGCCACGGTAGGCACCCCGAGGCACGCCATCCTGCATGAGCAATATGTACCCAAACAGCTCTGAAGTCGGCTCCAGGATCACGCAACACGCACTAAATGATTACAGGCCAGCCAGTAATGGGAACTGCACTTCAATCAGCACTGGAGTTTGGTGAGGTTGGGACATAAAGGTAGCACACAAGGAAACGTGACGCAACAGCAGAACACTTTTGCTCAGCATTGAAGCATCGCAATCTGCTAAAGACACCCACCCACCCACCCACCCGCCACTCCCGCAGCATGTGCAGCTTCCCGGTGATTGTTTCGTAGGTCTGCTGGCTGTTGTACCAAAGGACGTAGTCCCGCCCTGGTATCGCCCCCGCAACGTCCTCTGCGGATGGGGACAGGAAACCATGCAAAATGTGTCCGTAAGTAGCCATTCAAGCCAGGGGTGGGGCAATGCGTTGGGTCACAGAAGCATAATGTGAAGCTTGCCCCCAATTTTCTGAGAGATGCGAAACTTTGCTCGCCACCCGCCCACCTATTCTGGCAAGCTCCACCGCCGCCGCCAGCTCCGCTTCAAGCAGCTGCTGGTACTGGGGCTGCTGCAGAAAGCTCAGGTCCATTTGATGCCAAGGAATATCCTCTGCAATCATGCATGGGGTCACGACAACACAGCTGTATATCCGGGCCAGAGGCGCCGACAACAAGCTGCATGACCGAGGGTATTGCTATGAATCTCCCCTCCTTATCCTCTCCTTAGCGACGCAAGGCATCCACTCACGTCATTGACCCACCCGTGTTAAGCTTAATTGGTTTCAAAAAGAGGCGGAAGTACTGTCCAGAGCTGGACCCGATGTCGCCAAAGTTGTAGGTGCGGCACACCTCTGGCCTGCAGTACAACAAGGGGCAGTACACCAAGGGGCAGTACACATAGGCAACCAGCGTGCCAAGCAAGCAACTACCGTGTCAAATGCCTTGAACAGTGTGGTGTTGTCAATTGAAGTACGTTGGGCAACAAGACTAATGCAGAAGTACAAATGAACAACATAAGTTCCCAGTGATACAGAGAGGCTTTGGGTTCAGTTACATGCATTGTCGTTCGCACCATGCACCATGCTTTCCAATGTGAGCAACCAGGGGAACAGACTCACGTCAGATTTTACTCCTGCTCTGAAGACTTTGTTCACCGATATTATATGATAAGGCTGTGAAGCGGCCTCGCGCTGCCCAACACAACATAGCAGGACATCACCCACTTTCACCCACGGCACCTGATGCACTGCCTGCCCTGGCGTGTGGAGTTGAGGCGCATGAAGTCGTCCCAGTAGCCGCGTGGCCTGCTTATGGTGGTGGTGGTGGTGGTAGGGTGTGTGTGTGTG
>JAAMXP010002560.1:0-22025 GCA_019693395.1 Ettlia oleoabundans | reverse complement strand
GAGTCTGGTTGTAGGTCACATCAACATCTACAGTGCTGTTTAGTTGCTTATGACCCATATGCGGCAGCAGTATTCATTGTGCAGTTCCGTTTGGCGACATTCCACCCACCCTGCTTCCCTGCAGGCCACCGGCGCTGCGCGCGGCATGCTGGTGCTACACGCCAGCAACCCGCCCATTGTGCACAGGTGGGGGGTGGTGCTGTTGAATGCACATGAAACATTGCGGAACGAGTCAGGTTGTGTCAGCGCTTCTCATCTCATTTCAACCTTCGCTGGTGGGACACTAAAGCACACATGACACACTTTCGTGTCGCAGGGACCTCAAGAGCCCCAACCTGCTTGTTGACTTGCATTGGACGGTCAAAGTCAGCGACTTCAACCTGTCAAGAATCATGGAGGATGCGGCACACTCCCAGAGCAGCCAAGTGGCCACAAACCCACGATGGCTGGTGAGGGCTGGTTGCGGCGCATCATAGACATAACAGCACTTCCCCAGCTCAGGCATTGCCTTCATGCTAAGCGGGCTTCCCATCCTGCCTGCATGCCTTGAGCAAAAGCAGTTACAGCCTAAAACTAATTGCTGTGTGGCTGTACCCGTTGCCACAGGCACCTGAGGTGATGCGTGGCCAACCCGCTGGGCCAGCCGCTGATGTCTTCTCTTTCGGGGTGGTGAGTAGCACCGGTCAAAATGCCTTGTCGCTTCTGTTGCGGCCCTCTGACTAGCAACTAGTTTGGAGATCTTGCCACGTGCGGCTGCTTATGAGGGCTTGGTAGCTGGCTGCACCGGACAGGACTCAATGCAGAGGAATTGGCTTTATGAGTGGTTGACAAAGCATGCGCCCGATTTCTTGTATACTTGTAACAAAGCCATCCTGCCATGTCATGGTATGCTGTGCAGATCATGTGGGAGTTGCTGATGTGGCAGCTGCCCTGGACGGCTGAGGGCGGCAATACGTGGCAGGTACGAGGTCAGGAGGCAGAAAGGCCGCTGATGTGCATTGATCGCACAGTTGTGCACTCCAGAGGGCATTACATGCCCTGCCAGCAGGAAAGCAGTTTCAAAGTTCTGCTTTGCTGGCCGGGTAAGGTGTCCATCCCCCTGCATTTCTGCTTCCCATTTTGTGTACATGCAGATTGTGAATGCAGTGACAGCCGGCTTTAGGCTCCCTTTACCACCGAGAGAGCAGCTGCCAGGAGCCGACACACTGAGCTTTGAGGGTGAGCTGATCAGAGTTGCCTCTGCCGCGACCCATGTCCCGTTTGGCACTGCCAGATGAGCAAAAGCAAAGATGACATATGCGAGGCAAAAAATACCAAGAGAAAGTCGCTGTCTGGCAGTCGGGTTTAGCATGCTTACTTGTTTACCATATTGCAGGCCTGGATGCATATCTAGGGCTGCTGCACAGCTGCTGGGCCCAGGAGCCGGAGGAGCGCCCCAACTTCTGCCAGGTGGCAAGGGAGCTCAGGTGGGGCGCCGTATCAAGCAGACCTCCCGCAATTGCTAGCCCCCAGGAGCGTGCCACACTTGCCTTTCTGCTGCTGGAGCGGTACACAAAAACTTGCTACAGGTCCTCCCGCCGCCTGCTTTGGTGCCTGCTGTCGACAACAACTGTTGCAGGAAGCTGCTGGAGGCGATGGACGGCGGTGGCGGCACACCCCCCATGACTCCAGCTGGCACTGCCACCAGCGACAACCCGATGAGCCTTGTCTAGTAAGAACAACTTCTTTGTTTTTCAAACGTTGATCAACCATGCAGCTCAGCAGGAAAAGGGAGGGTGTGGCAGCGCATGGCGGCTTGACGGGCAACGGAAATAACAACACACACCTCTCGACTCAGGTACATTTGGTCTTATGCTTGTGGTCTTGCGCTCTTTGCACACGTACGAATGCAGCTTGCATGCTTTTCGTTGTGTAACACTTGTTTTCATACGATGCCAATTGTCATGCAACTGGTTACTGTGTTCCCTGGCTTACGACATCTGCTGCTTTTCGAACAACTCAACGATGCTTGTGATGATGGGAAGCCCTTCCATTGCGCTATTGATGGAAAGATCACTTCCTTTTTAACGCTTTCCACCACAACTTGCAAAGAAAAAAAGAGATTAGGAGCCAGGAGCCACAACAAAGGGCATGAATAGACGTCGTCGTTGGCGGCATGCTATGCCACAGCATGCGTTGTGCGAGACCGCCGTCGGGTAGGGCGCTGTGCAGTTCACAAGAGCGTAGCGCCTGCAAACTTGATGCACTGGCGGAATTTCGACCCGTAACTTTCGCGACCTGGGCAGGTACAGCCGCGGTAGAAGCAGTACCCACCTTTTGCAGGTCCTGACGGTGCCAGCAGTAGCGCAACAGGAGAGCGACGGTCTGCACTCGCAGTTCTGGGGGCAGAAGAGCCACGCAGCAGTCGTCACCTGACCGCCCTGATAAGCAAGCGGCACGCTTGCAAGCGCTTGCGGCCGACCATGCTGTCTGTTACTTGAATAATACCGGTGAGCTGGTATAGCCACGGCAATGTAGCCCTCAGGATTGCTCACTGGCAATAGCAATCGGGGCCAAGGAGGCGCCGCTGCACACGCTGCACCCTGCCATTCGCACCACTCCTCCCTTCTGCACTTTGCAGTCAATGCTGCATCTGGTGGCCCTCATACTGGCAGTGCTGCTTTTGTTGGGTCCTGACGTCCCAGTCAGTGCCCAGGACCAGGGCAACCATCCGCTGGCGCCGCCAGCACCCACCTACCAAGTTGCTGTTCAGAGCATTTGCACCAATGCCATCCTGCTGTTCTACGTTAAATACTACTACCGGGACAACTCCACCGACAGCAGCGGGATTCTGGAAGCACCACCACCTTCCAGCTGTGTACATATGGGCCGCGAAGCTGTGCCAGCTTCCTGGCTGGTGGGGGCGCCTCCTGATGCTGCCAGCGTTGTTACCGTGCCCTACTGCATTGGCTGGCCCGGCGCGGTCATCCCCGGCGGCTCTGCGCTTGGGCCAAATACCAGCTTTGCCAACTTCCTTTATTCGGTTCAGTTGGACAATGGGCGCTCCCTGCGGTACGGTGGTGAGGGGGAGCAGTACTTCAACCTGACGGGGCAGCCCTGCCAACCTGACGAGCCCAACTGCCTGGCGTGGACAAGCGTAAGTTGGCCCGCCACTGATCTGCTGCTTTGCCTGATCATCATGGGCCCAATCCAACCCCCTAATGCTGTCACAAGGGGCTGTTGGAAGCTTGCCATGTGGTGCCTGCTTGGCCCTGGCCCTTTTACCTTGATTCCCTGGTGTGCCTTTGTGCGCAGGCTGAGGGCCCTGGCGTTGTTCAGCTGGGCTGCCCAAGCGATGCAGTTGTGGTGGGTTTGGGCCATGCAGGACACACAACACCTGCATTTCCAACGAAACAGCAGTGCCACAGCAACACAAGATGCGGCTGTGAGTAGCACCACAGCAGAATGGTTGGGACAAGCACTGCAACTCGCACCCCATGTGGTCCAGACCTGCCCAATTGAGTCCTGCTTCCCTCTCCTGCACCCCTGCAGCCGCCGCTACCAGCTCCATCGCTCCCTCCTGCTGCAAGTCCCCCCAGCAATGCAAGCGTCTACCCTATAATTCTGACCAATCGCTGCCCCGGATCCACAGCAGTAGTCGCAATCAGATGGTTTTATGGCGTTGATGCGGTACCACCGACCGAGGGCACGCCAGCCTGCCGGCACCGTGGGCAGGGAGCTGACGGGGCACGGTACTGTGTGGGTTACTGGCTGGGGCTGCCTATGGACTCATGGGGCAATCCCATCAATACCACCGTTTCATCATACTACTACACAGCATATGCAGCAGAGAATCCCAACAGGTGAGCATCACCAGCAAACTGGGATAGACCTCGCTCGGTTTTTGCACGCACAGAATGTACAAGGTAGATTCGTGCATTTGAGCGCCAACATTTGGTGCAGGTACTGGGGTAATTTCGCTTTTTACGACTTTACCGGAAAGCCCTGCGCTGGCTTCAGCGAGCCTGGCTGCCTGGAATGGGCACGGGTGAGCATGGGGTGTGAAGCAGCTGCCTGCATGCATTATAGGGAGGATGGGTTGAGACGGAATGCGTTGGTTTATGTGGAAAGCAGGTGGTGCGGGCCGTTTGCCTGCTGACAATGGAAAGGCTGGCATGGGAAGGTCTGTGTACATGTGTGTATGCTTGTTTATCTGGAGCTGGTTTTGAAGAACACAGGGGGACGAAGAATACACGGAAAACATTTCTGCCCTGGTTGGGTATCTTCTATGAACAGCAGCTCTGGCCAAGCTTTTCAAGCGCCAGTCATACTGTAACCTAAGCAAACTGTTGCCATGTCCTGCATGGTGCTTTTGCTTCCTGTCCCACAGGTGGAGAGTCCCCCGGACCCCACAAAGGCAAAAGGAGCCAGCCTTACCTGCGACGTGTCTGCTGACGTGGCGGTGAGGCTGGGGAACAGACTGCACTGGCAGTTTTTGTGCCCTGCCCGCCTTTCAGCTCAGCCCCAGACAAGCAAGATACAATGGCCTTCCTAGCATAGGCGCTGAGCTCTATTGCTGAGGCTGTCGGCTAGCCCAAACCGGCCGTGCTTGCCTGCTGACCGTCGGAACCCTTGCCGCCTCCTGCCCCTCGTGCAGCCCCCGCCAGTAGATGAGTACGGTTACAGCATGCCACCGCCTGGCCTTGGCTTGAACAGCTCGGTGGCAGGCGGGCCTGCTTCCCCTGTTGGGCAGCCACCGGGAACCTCCTCTGGCACAGATGGCAGCGGTGGTGACGGCAGCGCTGGCGTGATAGCAGGGGCAGTGGTGGGTGCCGCTGCAGCGATCATAGCAGCTGCAGGGCTGCTCCTGTGGTACCGCAAGAAGCGGCGACGGCAGGAAGTACTGGACCGCCAGAGTGGCGGGGGCCCAGGTTTTCAGGGGTTGGACGATGCTGGGGAGCCACCCCTGCTGGTGGCCGTCCATGGCAGCAAGAGGTGGGTGCCGGGTGTGTGGTAGGTGCTGGGTCAATATCCCGGAAAGAAGGGAGGTGGGCGCTTGCTCAGCCACCGCCGTTGCTCTCCTTGCCGGTGCTGTTAGACCTTATTGACCCAAGTCCTGTATTGCCTGCTGACGATCCCTGCCGGTCTCCAACCCTCGTGCCACTGAGTGCATTCTACTCCTAACATCTTAACAACCACAATACAACAAGTATCCTTCCCCCGATGGTGACATGGTGCAGCCCGGGGGTACCAACTGAGGCATCACGCTTGCTACAGGAGGACCCACTGGTCAGCTACCTGCACACCCGCCTGTGCAGCAAGCAGCTTGCAGTTGCCGATGCCATCGCCACTTCCAGCCTGGCGAGCAGCGGCAGCAGCGGGAGCGCCTCTGGCCCTAGTGGCCTTAGCAGCTCTGGCAGTGGTAGTGGTGGTAGTGCTGGATTGCAAAGCCTCATTTCGAGCGGTCAGCTGGCCGGCCTTTTTTCCAGTACTGCCGTTCAATTTGCAGAGCTTGAGTTTGTGCGGCGCATCGGGGAGGGCTCGTATGGGCGGGTGAGTGCCGCATTAGAGCCAGCTTCACTAGGGGGTGGCCCTACCTGGATTTATCTTTTCAACGTATCCTTACTATCTCCCATCACGACCCTTACGCTGTGGGGCCAGGCAAGGCACAGTTCGTACCCTCAGCCTAACCCTCTCAACCACCTTGCTTGCAGGTTTACCTGGCTC
Organism: Ettlia oleoabundans; assembly: GCA_019693395.1. Taxonomy (NCBI): domain Eukaryota; kingdom Viridiplantae; phylum Chlorophyta; class Chlorophyceae; order Chlamydomonadales; genus Ettlia; species Ettlia oleoabundans. Next base: position 16,319 of record JAAMXP010002560.1, on the reverse strand, counting down.
TATGGCGGGAGGACTATGTTGCTGTGAAAATTTTGCTAGGGGGCGGCGTGGATGCTGCGGCATCACAGGGTACGGTCAGGGCAGCGCTGCAATTGTATTAAGTCTGCTATTGCGTGTTTGGTATTCCACGCTTCTTGCAGGGAAAACCTGTACTGCTTGCCGAGGTGTCATCGTGGGTCACTGTTTGTTTGCCGCGCATATTGGTTTGGAACATGCCCTGCACCCACCGTAGGGCACCCCCCTGCCTGTTGCAGACTGGGAGCAGGTGCTGGCACTTGATGATGTGCTCCTGGCACGGCTGCGGGAGGTGAATAGCCAGCTGCAAATTGCATTGAGAGATCATTTCATCAGTCATCAATGAAGCGCCCGTGCTGCTTATTCTCGAGTCATGACTGTGCGCATTTATAGTTCACACGTGCTGCACCTTTGCCATTCTACTCCTACGGCAACCGTTCCCCTTGCTTTGCCGCCCCTTCCTGCAGGAGACGCGCATCATGCTTGCGCTGCGCCACACCAACGTGCTCCAGTGCTTCGGTGTCAGCACCTTTCCCCCAGCCATTGTGTCGGAGTATTGCGCGCGTGGGTCGCTCACAGATGTGCTGCGGGCGGCACGCGCTGGAGAGGAGGAGCTGCCCTGGCGGCGACGCCTGCAGATGGTGTGCTGCCGGGAGCAAACAGCGGGCTGGTTGGCGGCTTTCTTTTATGGTTTGGGAAGATTTCTTATGCAAAAAGATAGCATGACTTGAGGGGTTGACACGTTATACAGGTTTCGTTTCATGCATCCCTGTCGCCCTGCAGGCCATTGGTGCGGCACGCGGAATGCTGGTGCTACACTCTAGCACGCCGCCCATCGTGCACAGGTGGGCCGTATGCGGGCTGCACAGCTTTGCGCGCCGCATGCAAGTAGAATGTTTGTTGTTGCGAGACGTACTGACCTAGAGGGCACTATATACTGTCACTAGCCCAAACATGATCGGTATCGCCAAATGCCTGCAGGGATCTGAAGAGCCCCAACCTGCTTGTTGACTTGCATTGGACGGTCAAAGTCAGCGACTTCAACCTCTCGCGAATCATGGAGGATGCAGCACACTCACAGAGCAGCCAGACAGCCATGAATCCACGATGGCTGGTGCGAATGGGCACTTGCCCATTTACTCCTGCCTACATGGCAGCAACCATTGCACCCAGTGCCGCTGCCTCACCTGTTGGCTTACCCCCCTTTCCTTCTTGCAAGCCAGCATATGCCGTCACCGTCCCATCAGGGGAATCCTGTTTACTAGAGCCGTGGCCTGATCTTGCTGTGTCCTTTTCAGGCGCCTGAGGTGATGCGTGGCCGCCCTGGAACTCCTGCTGCTGACGTGTTCTCGTTTGGGGTGGTGAGTAAACCGCGATGGAACTTGCTTCCTCCACGCTCCTACTTTAAAGGGCTGATTACTCTGCTGTGCGCCTGTCTGTTGCGACACCAATTCCCTGTCCCGCTATCGCTCTGCGCATGTGTGGTTCGCTGTGCAGATCATGTGGGAGTTGCTGACCTGGCAGTTGCCATGGGCGACTGAGGGCAGCAATGCCTGGCAGGTTAGAGTTGTTGCCTAAATGATTGCTTGGGGTGCGGTCAGGGGCACATCTTTTTCGCCTTGCTGCACTTCTACTCCTAGATTTACCAAGCGGATTGCATCGCTGGCAGAGGTTGGGTGGGATTTCAGCGGTGGGATGGGAGAGCTTTCCCGTGCGGCCCAAGATGTTGCAGTTCGGCGGATTGGAGTGCCCACCCACCAATTTGCCTGTTGGCTGCGGCCCTGCTTCTATCTCCACCTGCAGATCGTGGGTGCGGTGATGAGCGGCGGGCGGCTGCCCATACCGCCGCGAGAGCAGCTGCCGGGCGCAGACACACTGAGATTTGACGGTGCGCTGCATGTAGCCCAACCATCTGCAAGCTTGAAGGGCATCTGCCCTACCATTTTGGCAGACAATCATGATCGCTGTGCGTTTTGCAACTTATGTGCTGCCGACCGCTGCTATCAAGCACACTCCGCTGCAGGCCTGGATGATTACATTGCGCTGCTGAAGAGCTGCTGGGCACAGGAGCAGGAGGCACGCCCAACCTTCCGTCAGGTTGCACGAGAGCTCCGGTGGGTGGGCAGCTTATGTCATCCTGGTGTAGTTGGTTTGCTGCCAAGGTGCCTGTACATACATGCACCTTGCGTGACCATTGCAGCAGCACAGCTGCCTGGGGAACAAGTGTTGGACATTTTCTTTTTTGCCTGCAGCTGGAATACTACGTTACCCCTGTGGCTTGCCCACACAATCACTGTGCTTGCAGAGATCTACTGGAAGCGCTGGATGGCGGCATCACTAGCGGAGGCGCGACACCCGGACTGGCTTCAGCTGGCAACAGCGGCAACCCTCTGCCGGTTGCATGAGCACTGCTTTGTCAGGCAAAGGCAGCAATGGCAAACTGACATGGCGGTCCGGCTTACAAAACAATCTGATCCATATTGCTTGCACAGTGATCTACCATCCAACACAAAAACAGTGTGGAATGCTGTGACGTGGCTGCCTTGCTATGTGTTTCCCGTTTAACACCACATGAGTGTTCCCTCAACTTGTGTTGTCTACAGAGCCCTTTCTTTTGCTACCAATTCATACGTAGTTAGCTCGTGATTGGCTGCACGAACACAAACATCAGTCCTGGTGCAATATCGGTTCCTGAAGGGGGGGCGCCTTCCCGCAGCGCCACATCCACATCTGCAACAGGCGAGGGTGATCAGGTTAACTGCCATGTCGGCAGTCGCCTCGACTAGCAAAAGTAGTGGTTTTCCCTATTGGTCGGTATGCCGTTAGGTATAGGCCTGAAAGGCTTGACAAGTCAGGCATGTAGACTGCCTAAGCGAATTAACTACATTTGGAAAGCTGCTGCAATGTAACGAGCCCCAACGCCAGCCAGCTATCGCTCACTCACCCACAAAGGGATGAGCGTCTTCGCCGTCAAGCAGCTGTGCATTGGCAGGACTGCAGCATGAACAACACATGAAAGGCTCAGGCTTCTTGGTTGTAGCTTGTCAAGGGGACAGAACCATCAGGCAGCAGCGCCAACCATCCATTGAACTGCAGCATTGGCATTAGGGCAGGAGACCAAAAAACAAATTGTGGAACAATCGACAAATACCACAAAGCTGGCGCCGTAGCCTAGCTGCCACTGCTTCTACGCTCACCTGAATTGTGCCTCGGCCCACCTGCCGCTGCTGGGCAGGGCGACTCGCACGTTGAAGGCACGCTGCTGCTGCTTGGCTGTCTCATGCACGGCTGGGGGTATGAAGGGCCCTCCCTCAGGCACGAAAACCTCAAAAAATCCGCTGCCCCTTAGCTGTCGATCCAGCAGACCTGTGTGGTGGTTGGACAAGTGCGTGGAACAGTTGAACCTCGGACGACAGGCAGTGGCTGATCTCCCTCACTCTAACTGCAACTGAAACTGCAACTGGAACTGCAGCTGAGGGTCAACCCAGACCAACTGCCGCCATACCCCAGCTGAAGCTTGTTGCCTGGCGAGCCGACCTGAGATTCTAACAGCCGCAGGGTTGCACCACAGGACGGGCCAGCGACGCCCCAGGGTGTTGCACAGCAGCGTTGCATGTCGGATTGCAGCGGGCTTGCGCTGCAAGGGAGCGGCGTCGGCGGAAGCGCAGCGGCGGCGTTGCTCCTGCTCCAATTCCAACACCTGCAGCAAACTAGGCACGTGCATGTTTATCAACAAGCAACTGATGGGTAGAACACCGTCATTAGATAAGCAGACAGACAGGCTGTCAGCGTGGTTGTTACAGCAGTGATGCTGGGCTGCGCAAGCATGCATGGGATGCCCCCCGTCAGCTCAGGCAAGCTGTATACCCACTAACGCAAGTGCAAACTAATTTGCAGCCACAATGATATTTTAATGTTAAGGTTGCAAGGTTTAACTGTTACACTTTCCTTATGTTCCTCAAGCAAACGCGCGGCCATCTCAGCCAAGCAGGCCAGCAGGTTCAAGGCGTCCGAAGAGAGGTGGCGAGGGTGCATGTCAAACAGACAGAGAGAGCCCAGGCGGTGGCCCCGGGATGACACCAGGGGGGCACATGCAGAACGAAAGGAGATGGACGGGCAACCAAGTCTTGTGAGGCATTAAAGGCACAAGTGGGTGGAGGCATGACCAGGGCTTGCACGAAGCGGAGGTTCGAAAGCACATGCACTGAGGAATGTGATAAACTGGGTGTCTTGACGTAGAATGCCTGAAAGCTGGGGCATGAAACTGCAACGTCGTGTGCGCCCCTACCTGCGTAGAACCGCACTCGTGGCTCCTCTGCCACGCAGGACAGGCAGTTGAACCTGCGCAAGGCGCAAGTGGTGCGGCACGAGGGGCATTGACACCACCAACCAGTTCTGCCCGCCCAACAGGCGCATGTAATGTAACGTGTCACAAGCGGTAAGGTTTGCCTGTACAAATGCTGCCAAGCCGCCAGTAATAACACAACAGTTTGTCAGAGCAGCAGAGCCTTGCCTGGGGTCCCTGGATGTGTCCGGCACGCACAGGAGCGTGTGCACCTGAAGAAGGCATGACAGCATGGTGTTGCAGGCACTGGGGTGCCTCTTAGCAGGAGTTGCAACAGGGCTGGCAACCTGGACTTTGCTTGCAAATAGTTCCAACGATCACAACTGTCATCGTGTGTGTGATAGGTTTTCTGGTTCAGCACTACAATTTCACCAAGCAAAATGGATGACAGCTATGCGCCTACCGTTGGCAGCAGCAGCTGCTCGCAGAAGGAATCGGCACGGTCAGCGCTGTCGCCCCAGCGCTCGGCCAAAGGGCCAGAAACTGATGCAAACACGAGACGGCGATCGTCTATCAAGTTGACAACAGATACAGGCACCTTGAACAGCTGCATTGAATCAACAAAGACGTATGGCGGTTACGCGGCATGACCTAAATCGTTGACGCTCCCGATTTGCCGCACTCAGATGTGGGGCAGCTTTCAAATTGACATGTTACTTGTGGATTGTTGATATCCCAAAAGGATCCCTACTGTTGAGCTTACCACCTGCGGTGAGCGTGGAAAAGGTGCCGCAATTCTAAGGGCTGACATGCAACCCACCTGAGCGCAGAGTGAGGTGATGCTGTCCAGTCCTGCCTTGGTTTTGGGCAGCACCTCCATGCTGCTCTGCACCTCCTGCAGCCGCTCCGCCTCCGTCTCAGCCCTTGCTGCCAATTTCTGATGCTGCTGCCAGTGGTTTGCTTGAATGCCGCCGGATGGGTGTGGCATGCCGTGTTGGATGAACGGCATACGAGGTGTTGCCATGCCCATGGACTGGTCTGTGCCACCGATTGGGTGGTCCAGCATGGGTGCAGTCGTTGTCCTGGGGATGCTGTTGGCTCCCATGCTGTCCATTTGAACCAGGTCAATGCGCTCGGGTGTGCATTGGACAGCGTGGGCGGTGGTAGGGCCAGCAGGTGGCGGGGCTGCACCCTCGGGGCTGGAAGCCTTCTGCAATAGGGCGCAGCCTCACAGTATGGGTGTCGCATGGGAGGCCTCTAAACAAATTTGAGACACTCGTTTTTCGCTATTTTACGCAAGCTATCTACCTTGCGCTTCCGCCAGCACTCAGCAACCCTGCTGGTGACCCCGCCCATTCTGCATTCGATGCTGGCAACCTAGTCGGTTGGCGCAACCTTGTTAGCAGGGTATGCCTGTGTGGTCCGGTTTACTGACGAGCGAGCATCCCCGAAACATGCTGCTATGGAGACAGCACTCTCATCAAATGGATAGCAGCATGGGTTTTGCAAATTGTCGTCTGCGTGGCGCGCACCATTGCAGCAAACCCTAAAGCCAGCTCAGCAGCCTCCAGTACAGCTGGAGGCAGCAAGCAAAGTATGAGAACTCATAACCAATTAACTCTTACGGCATAAGACCTCACAGCAAGGATGTTGCAGGTCAAGAAGTGTTGACGTATGATAGGTACCTTATTGATTGGCTGTTCCTGTGGCACACCCAATATACACTCCAGTTGTTATTGCTCAACGATCAAGCAGGACTACAAATTCCACAGCGTGGTCTAAATTTACCGGCCGGCCGCAAGATGGGCGCGGCAAATAGCAAGGTTACCGGGTGCTGTCCAAGGCGACAGGTAGTTAGCTGCATCAGGGGACGACAGGAGCATCCTTGGATGCCTTTTTGAGGAGTCCAAGGCCCTACGAGTGTTCAACTGTGCCCTGCTGCAGCAGACCGCAGGGTATGAGGACCTCCCACCGCATCGAACCGAACACTCCGCCGGCGCCAGTGCTACCCAAAGCACCCCTCAACGCTTCAACCTGGGCCTGGTGGACAGCACGGGAGCACAGGGCATCCAACAGGCAGCGGCTCAAGTCGCCTTGAACCTAGCAGTGAGCCACACCAGGGACTCAGCGGCACCAGGCACCCCCGAGTGGCCAGAAGCACTGCCGCGCCCGTCAGCTGGCATGCCGGCGAGCCAGGAGCATCAGCAGCTGGAATCGGTAGCAGGGTTTGATGCAGAGACAGAGCGAATCCAGGACGTGCGATCCAGCCTGGCCATGCTGCCCAAAACCCAGAACGCTCTGGACAGCATCACCACCCTCTGCGCCCAGGTTCGTGCGAGTGTGGCAGTCAACTTTGTAGCCAGAGCTGTCGTCAGTATGGTTTTGAGCCGGCTTTGGAATTATGCAGGACTGGTTCACCGACCCACCGTGCTATGCTGCTGGGCATCAGACATCCGGCGATGCAAGCGGTCTGGGTGTTTGGAGCACCACCCTGTGCTTGAACCCTACTGCCGCCTATTCCCTTCCCGACGCAGCTGTACAAGGTTTCTGTGGCTGCAATCAACCTGATCGACGACCAACGCCTAATGTTCGTGTCAATGGCCGGCCCAGCCGCAGACCGCTGGGGAGAATGCGGCGATCGTGTCAACTCCTTCTGCAGGCAGCTGCTGCTGCCACAGGTAGGCAGCCTTCGCCCAACACAGCCACATTCCTGCTCGCGGCGTATGTGCCCGCATGCAGATCTGACTGGAAGCAACCATGGTGTCATGCTGTTGCAGGTCCCCACCCTTCTGTATGTGCCTGACACGGCCAAAGATCCCAGGTGAGTGCCTGAGTCCCCGAATTCTTCTGTTGAAGCATGCACACTGCATGCACGCCCACCCAAGAACACATTTAAAGCCTGCACAGATGTCCATCATTGTCTACGCAAAGACCTGTCAAGCAAAGCAAGCTAGGCACGGGTAGAAGGTGTTGGGAAGGGGGCATCAAAAGGCCCTCCCATCCACTCCCTGAGTGCAGGTTTTGCAGCCTGGCCTGTGTGACAGAGGAGCCACGAGTTCGATTTTACGCAGGTGGGGCTGTTGAGGCAGCACGTACTGGCAGTTGCCGCTGCCAAGTGCTCTGCCACGCTACTTTCCAGCCAGGCATGCTTGACCAATGCCGCTTAAAACGTCAATTCCGCCACTTGGGCCGACGCATGTCACGTTCCAACCTGTGTCCCACATCGCCATTCCTCTCGTTTCAACAGAATAAATGGCATACTATCTGGCTCCGCTCCCGTAACGTGCCCTGCAGGCGCCCCGCTGGTGTCATGCCGGGGCCACCGCCTGGGCTCGCTCTGCCTGTTTGACGCGGAGCCCCGCCAGCTCTCCCCCGCTGTCTTGAACCTGCTAGTGTGCCTGGCTGAGATGGCTGCGCGCATCTTGGAGGAACCACAGGGTACATATAACCTTGGGTTCCGATTTAATTGACACGATCAACCGTTGGATTGTACTTCACATCTTATACGCAGGCTACACGGGTGTATGGCTTGCCTTGATGGCTGCCTGCGGGCCACTTGATGCAAACCAGCCACCAGTTACCGCTCGCACTGCTTTCACCATCATGTCAGCTTAAAGGCTGTCACCCTGTGCTTGTGCCCTATATCCCATGTCCTTTGTGACAGAATTATTGTTGATGGACCAGCATGTGCCTTGGTTGCCGCAGGTGGAGGAGCTGGAGCAAGAGCAGCGCCGCCGCCGCGCTTCCGCTCGTCTCACGCCGATGCAGCGCGAGCCTGCCGTCATGCGCAGTGCAGTGCTTCTGTGCAATACCTGGGGGCGCCACTGGCCGGTCCTGTGGTGCAACCCGGCTGCTAACAGGCTCACAGGTCGGCTGACCAGCCAGGCAGTGTGGCGGCAGGGCATTTGGATGTTATGCACTAATATCCACTCAATGATGCACTGACAGTCTTGTGTCCCACCCTCAGGTCCGCTCAGTTGATCCACTTGCCAGTCTTGTTTCCCTACCTTGATCGCATGCAGGTCTAGCAGACCAGCACCTACTGCGCAGCGGTTTTTTCGATGTGTTCGTGCCGGAGGGCGGCCCCTTCACGCCTCCCGCCGCGTGCAATGCAGCCCAGCAGCAGCATCCCTTTTGTGTGCGAGTAGCATTGCCCGGCAGCGGCAGATGGGCAAATGCACAGTTCAGGTGAGCGCAGGCTCAGCTGCAGCTGACCATGATGATCCTGAAGGCTCTGTAAAATCTCTGTTTCAGTGCAGATAGCCTGAGGGATCAGGATCTGATAGCTTTTGTTAGAACACTTTCACTCCTGCTTTTCGCTTATCGATCTACTGTAGTCTCCTGGACTATCCCAGCTCTCTTGGTCTCATTGGCAGCTTGTTTAACGCACCTAGTTACAACTCCACCGTGTTTCCTGCTGCAGCCCTGCCAATGTGCAACTGCTGGGGGAGGAAGGCCCACACCCCTTTGTGGGTAAGTGTGCAAGCCATCCTGTGCTGTTTTTTCATCATGTGCAATAACATCGGCTCGCTGGTGCTTGTTACGCTTCAATGCTTGGCCCTGTTTTGTTGTTATCGGTGTCCTATGTTCCTTCCAAATTTGACAGGAACATAGGTCCTCTAGAACCATTACAGCAAATACTATTGGAGAGGCTTGCAATTGTAACACGCAAACCCAGCATGCAAACTGCCCCCCACCCCCCGTTCCCTCCTGCTGCAGAGGTTACCATTGCCATGCAGGCTGGCGACCCCACCCCAGGCGCTGATGTGGCACCCAGCCTCATGTTTGTGTTTGTGCAGCCAATCAGGGGCCCCTTTGGCCAACTAGATCATTACATACTCGGCTCATGAACAAGGAGGATGCACCAATCACTGGTGCAAGGGCACAGCACCCAACTTGTGTCCACGAACAAAGTTCAGCGTGACAGCCACAATGCGTTCCTGATTCGAGATCTGTTCATGTCGTAGCAAAACGCACTGTATGCTAGCATGATGACAAAACCTGCGTTCGACATATGTTTCAACATGCACTGCGTGCTAGCGTGAACCCGACACTTGCATTCCACTTATGGTTGTCCCAATGCTAGCTTGAAACCCCCACACCTGCGATCCACATATAGATTCTTCCACGATGCACTGTATGCTAGGTCACTGTCGTGCTGTATAATATTGCGTTGCCCCAAGACATGCCCGGAGACTCCTTCCGCAACATAGCTAGCTCTTTATGTGTTCATAAGCGTGCTTGTAACGCATGGCGTTGAGTATTAACCACCAATAGTGACCAAGCTTGCACGCCAACCATCAAAGCGCCGCCGCAGCAGCAGCGGGCACAGCAGCAGGTGCCAGCATGGCAGCCACCGCCTGTCCTGCTGCCCGCCCGCTGCGCCATGCTGCCTCCATGCTGCTGCCTGCTGCCACGTCACCGCAGAGCGCGAGGCGTTTGGCTGGCAGGCACAAAAACTCCGCCCCAAGGGGTTGCGCCACAAAGGCGCGGCCCCAGCGCTGCGAGTGGCAGTAGGCGGGCTGAGGGAGGGAGCCCTGCACGGCAGTAAATAATGGAGGTGGGTAGTTGGCAGCCCACAGTCCAGTCAATGCCAGGACGACAGCTGCAACCTGACTGATATATCCCTTGAGCAACCTATTCTACGCCCACAAACAGGATTCGCACTGCAAGCAACCTTGGGCAGGCCAGCAGTGATAACAGCTTCCAACAAGCTGAGGTTGAGCATCCCGCAGCCCGCATCACCTGGACAAATGGCTGCATGAGTGTGTGGAAGTCAGCAAGAAGCTCCTCCGCCACCGCTGCCTGGTACTGCCGAGTCTGCGGTACCAGCTTGCCCCCCGCCATGAGGGGGTGGCGCTCCAGCAGCTGCTGTGTGTGCTGTGGTGACGTCAGCGCCAACCAGCACTGGGGAGCGCCGCTGCCATTCTGCTGTGGCTGCGGCCGCCCCGGCTTGCTGCTGTTGCAGGCCACCCATTGGAAAGCTTCCGTACTACTGCTGGTGCTGGTGGTGCTGCTGTTAGCTGACTCAATGGTGGCCGAGTCAAACGGCACGCCTTGCAATGGCTGCGAGAAGGCCAGCATGAGTGCGAAGCAGGGCTGCGGCGTCGCGTCCTGCACGCTGCGTGCCAGCTGTGCCAGCGAGGTGGCCTGCTGCTCAATGCCGCTGATGTGGCCCGCGCTGCCTGCAAGACCGAGAGCAGCAGCAGAATGGGAAGCAGCTGGAGGGTTCAGACCGGTTGGGCGTGGCAGGATATAAACGAGGGGCAAGGCATTGCGGCAGGAGCAGGCACAGGGATTGTGGCAGTGTGGTTGCGCATTCCATCAGGCATGTGCCGGGTCAGCTGTGCTATCATCTCATGTCGTTTGTTGCCAATTTTATTTGTAGCCTAGCACAGCCAGCAGCACCTGCACCTGGGATGAGGGTCATGGCATCCGCCAGCACCACAGCATCAAAGGTCCCCAGCTCCTCTGACTCCTCAGGTTGGCTGGGAACCTCCCCTGCCGCCGCACGCCCGTGCCAGGTGCCCCGCAGCTGCCATTGCGAGCCGCTGCCGCCGCAACCGCCCCCTGTGCGAGCCATTGACTGCACCCTGCAGCCCGTCAGCACCTCAGCTGCTGCTCCCCTCCCCTGCTGCTCCTGCCGCTGTTCTTGCCGCTGCCGCTGCTGGTCTAGCAGTGTGGCGGCCATGTGCTGGCAGATGGCGCTGTTGGTGGGTGTGCCCACGTAGAGCGGCAGGCCGCTGAGCGAGCCGCAAAAGCCTGGGCTGTCACCAGCGCTGCTGCTGCTGCTTCTGCTGCTGCTGCTGGTCATCTCAAAGGTGCCATCTGCAAAGGTGATATCAGCGCAGCGGCAGGCAGAGTGGCATTGACAGTGACCCAACCGTCAGGTGTTTATAAACCACTGCACTGCACCGCACTGCACTGCACGGCAGCAAAGGGACCGGCTGAAGAGCATGAAGGCCATAGTGAATCGTGCATGCCAGCGATCGCACCACGCCAACGCACCTTCGGTGATTCGACCGTGCCGCCCCTGCCACTGCTGAACTACTCCTGCCTTCTGCCACACTGTCAACTGTTGTTGGAATTCAGAGCTACGGGCAGTGATGAACTGGGCACCATGGTCAAAGCTCAGAGGTCCCAGGCTGTCCTGCTCAAAATTTCGCGAGGCCAGTCGTCCGCCGCCGCTGCGGCCCATGTCGAACACGGTGGCTGCCACGTTGTGCCGCAGGAGAGCATGGGCCGCGGAAATTCCCGCAATGCCGCCGCCAATGACAGCCACCCTGGGCCGCGGCACTGGCGCGGCAGCGACTGTGGACAAGGACGTGCGAGGGGCTAAAGCTGCCATCGACTCGGTGATAATGTGCATGTATTTGAGCATGATTGCAAGATCCAATACTGAATTGGTTTCCTCTTCCTCTTCATGCTGCCTAGGGCAGTCCAGCTCAGCCTGCAGGAAAGATCTCTGATCTCTGCTTGTGGTGGTTGCATGTCCTTTCAGCTCCCTTACGAGCACACCAACAGCGCCTGCGCGTGCTGCAAGGACCGCAGGCAAGCCGGTGGTGCCGCCAATGCCTATTGCACTGCTACCGCAACGACAGCAGACAGTGCTTGATGTAATATTACAATGCAACTGATGAAAGGACACGCGGCATTGCCGGCTTGCGCAAGACTGCATGTGCACCCTCCTTGTGCCGCCGCCGGCTCAGGACGTCGCAGCCCCGCTCTGGCGTGCAGGTGGCACCCGCGGCAGCAGCGGCGTGGAAAGGGCAAGGCGCAGCGGGGATGGCGGCCCCGGTGGAGCAGTTGGCGGCGCTGGTAGTGGAGGACGGCGTGACGGCGGCGCCGTCGCCACCGGGAGGCAAGCCAAAGAAGGAGAAGAAGCCCAAGGCTGACAAGCCCAAGCAGGTGGGGCATTGATGCAGACATGGCATCCGTGGTTGTTGTGCTTACACCGCCGATTTGACAGTCTACACCGCACTCGCGCAGCGCACAGTGCTGTGCAACCACGCGGCAGTCTGGGTGCATGCATGAAAGAGGGCGTGCCGGGCAAACAAGGAGACATCTCAGCAGTGCTGTGCCAAGTCACAGATGTGTGTGTACAGCAGACTCCCTTTACGTGGTATAGAGGCTGTGAGGTACAGCGCAGCTTGTGAGCGGCGGGATTGAGGCGCCAGCGCCTGCTTGCTACACACTTGCATTGCATTGCGACGCAGTGCAAACCCTCCACACAGGAGGACTCTTCTGCTCACCCTCTGAACCAACATGCCAAACTGTGTGTGAATGAGCAGCATGTGTGTGCGCTTGTCACCTGCAGGGCAACGGTGAGGGCGGCAAGGGTGAGAAGAAGAAAGAGACCAAGCTGGGGCTAACCGCCAAGAAGGATGGCGACTTTGGAGAATGGTACTCGCAGGTGGGTGTCGATGGGGATGAGGCGAATGGGGGAGGGTTGTAAGGAGCGAGTTACCGCACTCACCTCCTTGGTTTCAAACTGGTATGTGTTGTGGGTAAGGGTGGTGTGGAACCCAGCCAGGAGATGGTTGTTGCTTTCCAGTGATACTTGTGACGTGAGGAAGCGGGATGATTCACGACGCCGCTGCATGACCGGCTATCTTATCTATCTCCGATTATCTGTCTATCTATCTATCCCTAGCAGCACAAACTACACCTCATTGTAATGCTGAAACAGCGCACCATCACACGGTTGTCTCGGGCTGCACCCCCCGCTGGTTGGCTTGAATTGGATCCCCTCCCAGTTCACTTGCCCTTGATGGCACCAGCCTGCCCCACCTGCCTGCCTGACCAACACACCTGGCGCGCCTGCTCCCCCGCAGGTGGTAGTTGAGAGCGAGATGATCTCTTACTACGACGTGTCAGGTGCGCCTGCCGCCCCGCCCAACCTTATACAAATGGGCACCAGCAATCAATGCTTGCTGGCTTCCTCTCCTGGATTTTCTTTGCTGTGTGCCGCTGCCTTTGTATCAAACAAGTGTATTGGCTTCTGGCGTGCTGTTGCTGCCTGTTGTCAACTCTTTTGTCATGTTCATTTCGAAAGCTGCTACACCCCATCTCCCTACCGACCATCGCTGCATACCCTCCCCCTCCTCTTCACAGGCTGCTACATCCTGCGCCCCTATTCCTTCGCCATCTGGGACGAAATAAAAAACTGGTTTGATGCGCGCATCAAGGAGCTGGGGGTACAGGTGGGTGGGGCCTGCTGTGACAAGGGGGCTGTTGTGACGGGGGCCGGTGCTGAAGGTTGGCTAGGACTGGTGGGTGTGGCTGTGGTGGCGGCACCAAGAAGCTGCTGCAGGCGGTAGGTGCAGGTGGGTGCAGGTGGGTGCGTGGGTGTTGGTGTTGGTGTGTTGATGACCGCTCACGTGCACCGCCGCCAGTTACTCCCCTGTACGGCCTCCTTTGTACCTGCAGAACGCCTACTTCCCCCTGTTCATCACGGAGGACGTGCTGACCACGGAGAAGGAACACGTGGAGGGCTTTGCACCGGAGGTGGGTGGGTGGTGGGGTGGGGTGTTGCGCTGCCCTGTCTGGCTGCCAGCCAATGCTTGCTGTGTGTGCCGCTGACTGTCTGGCCTGCCATCATCCCCATGCAAGCGCTCCCCTCCCCACGTGTTCCCCTGGCCCTGCTGCGCACCTTGCCCGCCCGCGCCCTTGAGGTGCAGGTAGCGTGGGTGACGCGCAGCGGCAGCAGCGAGCTGGACCGCCCCATTGCCATCCGCCCCACCAGCGAGACAGTCATGTACCCCTACTACGCACAGGTGGGTGCTGGGTTATGGGTGCTACATCTGGCGTGTAGCACCTACATGGTAGTGTGTGCTTCCCTTCCCTTGGTCTGTGTCATTCACAGGTGGGTGATGGTATTGGGTGTTGGGTGTTGGGTGCAGCGCCCCAAGCCCTAACCTCCTGCTACCTACACCTAGACCAAGGTCTCCTTCTTTGGGCGCTTGGGTGCCTTTGCTTCCTACCTTTCCCTTTCTGCATGGGTGGTTCTTGCGGTTCCCACCCACAGCAACACCTTGTATGCTCAACATCCGTCCCCTTCCCCACCCCTGTCCACCCTCTGTACTTCCGCAGTGGGTGCGCAGCCACCGCGACCTGCCGCTGCGCCTCAACCAGTGGACCAACGTGGTGCGCTGGGAGTTCAAACACCCCACACCCTTCATTCGGTGAGCGCTCGCTGCTGCCGCTTGGAGACCTCCCTTTGTAGCCTCAGCTTTGCGTACGATGATGTTATCGTGTGCGTTCAGATCACCCTGCCTCAGTTCTTTCAAGCCTTTCTCGTTTCTACCTTTCTGCCCTTCTCCCTTGCTTTCTCCTTTCCTCGCAGTTCACGAGAGTTTCTGTGGCAGGAGGGACACACCTGCTTTGCAACCAAGGAGGAGGCTGACACAGGTGGGTGGGTCGGGCCTCTTGCTCTTGTTTACCTTTTGGGAGGAATTGCTTTTCATACAAGCAGCGCATGATCATGTGAACAATGCCCTCCATTAGACCAACAGCTCCCAACGGGGGTAAGAGCCTTGCTTTCGAAGTAAAGGCAGCCAAAGCTGAGCCCCCTTGTGCGCGCGCGCCACCCCCCCACCCCCCTCCACTGCCCCACCCACCACCAAGCACGCACGCACGCACGCACGCACGCACGCACGCACGCACGCACGCACGCTTCTTGCCTACCAAATGTCACTGATACCGTGTCGCAGAGGTGCACCAGATCCTTGACCTGTACCGCCGGGTATATGAGGAGCTGCTGGCAGTACCAGTGATCAAGGTGTGTCTTTATCCCATGGTTGTACCGCTGGGATGCATTGCCAGCCTGTCCTGCATCGTATTACAAAACACGGGGGCCAAGTTTCATGCGATGCAAGTCATCCCCTGCTGCTGCCACTTCCATTGCCGCAGGGTGTGAAGAGCAGCAAGGAGAAGTTTGCGGGGGCACTGTACACGACCACTGTGGAGGCATTTGTGCCGCAGAACGGGCGCGGCATCCAGGGGGCCACCTCGCACTGCCTGGGACAGAACTTCTCAAAGTGAGTGTCTGGATGTGATGTTCAGGAGTGTGTATGTGTGTGTGCGTGTATGGCTTGATGTCGTATGTGAGATCCATAGCGATGCAGGCATCACGAGCATGTTTTAAGTTCCTTGTTCTTGAGCTGCCCACCTTGCCTCTCTGCACCCAGGATGTTTGGCATTGAGTTTGAGACGGAAAGCAAGGAGCGTGCGCATGCGTGGCAGAACAGCTGGGGGCTGACCACCCGCAGCATTGGCGTGATGGTGATGACTCACGGAGACGACAGGGGGGTGGTCATCCCGCCGCGCGTTGCACAGACGCAGGTGGGGACAGGGTCGAAGGGAACTGAGCGCCCGCCCAACCACCACCACCCCACCCCACTGCGCCATACCATCAATCCCCCACACAATACCCCTCAACCCACAGCACCCCATCCCACCCATGTGCGCAGGTTGTGATCATCCCCATCCCCAACAGCAAGCTGGGGGAGGAGGCCAAGGCAGCTATGCTGGTGCGCGCCGACACAATAGAGGCGGAACTCAGAGCGGCAGGTGGGCCAACAGCTGTGCTGTGCTGTGCTGTGCTTTTTATCTGTCTTTCTACTGTTAAGGGAGGAGGCGGCTGCATGCCTAGCTTGCCTATGGTGACATGATAGCGGCAGAACGAAACGCAGCAAGCGGGTAGGCTGCTGCTGTGTGCCTGCTCCAGGCGCCAACCCCACCACCTCCCCACACCACCACTGCTACGTGATGCAGGCGTGCGTGTGACGAGCGATCGGCGAGACAACTACACTCCCGGCTGGAAGTACAACTACTGGGAGCTCCGGGTGGGTGCACCTGCGGCTGTGGGTCCTGTGAATGGTACCAGCAGGCCCACCCATCGCGCTTCTACCCCTGCAGCTGCGTGCCTCGCGAGTGCTGCCCTCTGTCACGTCTGTGTGTGTCACGTCTGTGTCTGTCACTCCATTTCCAAACCACGTGCATCTACTCATATATCCTC
>JAAMXP010002540.1:0-24341 GCA_019693395.1 Ettlia oleoabundans | reverse complement strand
AATAGTATCAGGGTAGTCCACACTTCCTTCTCGGTCCGACTTACACCTGGCGAAGGTCATCAGTGTGACTGGGAAATGGCTGTGTTTTGGCTGCGTCAATCACGCTCGGCAGCGGGCTCTCCTTGCTGTTACAGCCGGTGGGAGAGGTTAGCCAGGGCCACGATGGCTTCCTGTGTGTGTTCTTCCTTACTCATGATCCTCCGCTGCCCCACCTTGCGGCCGCCCTGTGCAATTGGAACGGTGCGTGAGGCTTTGAAGCCGTGCAACAGCCATGCTTAACAACCCTGTGCCCACCTCTCATGAATGTTTTCGTGATCCAATTACTTCAAATCCAGCTCCCACTAATCTGCTCCCCTCAGCAGATGGTGTCCCTTCCTTGACCTCCCCCCCCCACCCCCAACCACCGGGCCACCACCCATGCAGATGGTGTGGTGCACGATTCTGTGAAGCTGCACAACAGCCGGGCCAGGCTGCGGGGCTGCACCTACGACGACGCTGAAGAGGCACGCGCGGTGGAAGCAGCAATGCAGCAGGCAGCGGCGGCCGCCGCCGGAGAGGCTTCCATGCAAACCACGCTGTCGAGACTGCTTAGCACCACTAGCGGTGGTCTGGATGTGGTAGTTGGTGCGACCATTGCAGCGGCAGCTTGAGGTCCGTCACCTGCAGCTGCCATGCTACGGTAACGAGGCGCCGTAACACTGGCTGGCTCAGACGACTTTGCAGCCCTCTTTCTTTCTTTTTGTACGTAGAGTGGGCATTGCATTGTACCAACAGGAATCATCATTCAATCACCATCACATGAACTAGCTACTCGAATTGGCAGGCAAACGTACCTTTTATCTCCCCCAGTGCATTTTATCTTCTTGTTTTCCTTCCTTAGCGTTCCAACCGGCATCCCTGAAGGCAGCCGTCATGCTGTCTAGTCGCATGCATTTTTCTTCCACTATACTGTGTACATGTGGTAATCTGGCTGACTCCCTTGCGCCGGCATGGATCCTGCACCCAATTACCAAATGGCTGACTCCCTTGCGCCGGCATGGATCCTGCACCCAATTACCAAACTCATGCATAAAAATGCATCATGGTCGCGTTTTGAGGACCATCCAAACCCCCCTGTTCCCGCCATAACTCTTCCGTTCAGCGCTGCGATCTTATGGCTTCACTGTCCTACTGCCTTCCCTGCACTTCCTTTCTAGCTTGAACTGCAGCTGTGCACCAACACTCCTGTCGGCAGCGCTTTGCCTAGAATAATCACAATTTGTTCTGCCTTGGAAATGATGGCGAGTAAGTGTCAAGTAGCTTTGGTCATTTTTTACCGTGCACGCTGCGGCGTGCTGTGATTACAGCTGCGGAGCAAATGCTTTCCGCAGCCTTTTCGCGGACAGAAAGCTCCATCCCGGGCTGAGACTTTGTAATTTTACACAGGTAGCGCCAGGCCCCACTAGCAGCCGACACTAGCAATCGACTTTTCCGCTCTCCGCCCACCCTGCTTGCCCTTGTGATGCACAGGGCCCTAGCATTCAGCAGCAGCTTTCGGGCAACCATCCATCCTGCTGCAGCTTATCGAGGCTGCGTCTGTAAATCGGGCCTCGCTCAAGCAGGCGCCCTTGCCGATTTGCGTCGCTACCAGGTGAATCAGCTAGCACCAAGAGCAGCCTCAGTCTCAGCAGCGCGCGGCATGTCGGTCGCGGCCGCAGCAGCTGGCAGCGGTGAGGCGGCACCAGCGGCGGCGGCACCAGCGGCGGCGCCCGCAGGTGCCAGCGGCAGTACAGCAGAGGACCCCTTGGTGCAGTATATAGTGCTGCGGAGGGACCTCTGGATGGAGCTGGAGTGGCCTCTGGGCAGCATTGTGGCACAAGGATGCCATGCCGCCACCGCGGCGCTTTGGCTCAGCAGAGACGAAACAGCCACTCAAGAGTACTGCTTGCCCCGGAACCTCGACCACATGCGCAAGGTGGGCACAAGTCGTGGGGGTGCACCAGCGTATACCTTGTAGATTATGAGGTGGGGGTGCGCTATGTGTCGCTTATTGAGATTGCTGCTGGTGCGTGTCCTCGTTCCATTCTGGCTGTGCGGACGGCTGGCTTTTCAGCAAGAGGTTAAACGTACCTCTGCCTGGTAGCTGGCCATGTCGCCTGAGTGGCTCAGCAGAACGTCCACACCTGCTCCGGAAGACTATGTTGTGAGCTCACTCAGTGTTGGTCAAACCTCAATGCACTATCTACAAGCTGCTTGGGATTCCCACATACTATGTATGTAAGGTTTTGTGCTCTGCCCCGGTGTGCAGGTGGTGCTGGAGATCAAGGGAGAGATCCAGCTGCGCAACCTGGCTGCCAAGCTGGCGGCAGCAGGCATCTCACACAAGCTGTGGGTGGAGCAGCCAGAGGACTTTGCCACCTGCCTGGCCACAGCGCCAGCCCGCAAGTCGGAAGTGGCACCGCACATGAAGAAGCTGCAGCTGTGCAAGGGTGTGTGAGATGCCCTGGCTGGCAGGTGAGATGCCAGACTAGAGCAGCGGCGGTAGAAGGGGCAGCGCACTTAAAGAAGCTGCAGCTGTGCAAGGGCATGTGAATGGCAGGCTTCTGAGATGGCAGCACAGAGCAGCGGCAATAGAAGGGGCACCTCACGTGAAGAAGCTGCAGCGGTGCAAGGGCGCATGAGTGATCGCTGGCTGGTTGGCCTGCGGGCTGGCTGTCTCGCTAACTGAATGGGTGTTTGACTAGCCGGATGTCTGTTTGGCTGCCTACCTGAATCACAGGCTGGCTGGCTGGCTGGGCCGCAACATCTAGCTCAGATCGTATCAAGTTCCTAGGCTAGTATCGGTTTGGTGTGCCTGGATAGAAGCGTCCCTTTCAGCGCAGTACACTTCTTATGCACTGCTACTGTGTGTTACTTCTGGGTCATAGCACCCCGCACTTCACTACACAGCACTGTATTACTGGTAATGTATGCGCTTACAAAAATATGCGGCCCGTCCGCCCCACCCCCACCACTACCACCACCAATATATCAGTACCATGATATAATACTGCTGCATCACGGTTTTTTAGTTTATAAATACCAGATTACCAATGCTGCAAGTAGTGTTACCCTGCAGCAGCCCTCTGTGCGATGGGTATCCATTTGACTTGTGATCAGCATTCAGGAACTGAGTCAGAGAGTGCTAAACAATGCAACGAGACCGCCAAGCAAATACAATATAAGTGTGTTTTCACAGAGTGGGGGAAGGCATCCGTGCACAGAAATAACCTTTTTTCAAAGGCTGCATTAGAAGGAGCAACTGCTTGTGATCAGAGGGATTCAAGGCGCTCACGGATAGTTGTCCGCTGCTCCTCGCTGAGCTGCCCCGCTGCCACTATATCGCCGCTGTCAGCAGGTACTGCTTCACCGAGCAGATCTGCTGTGGCTTGGAGGATGATGGGCAGCTTGGGCTGGGATCCTCTAGCTGAGGTCATGGTGGAGACTGCGTCCTCCAGGCCTTGGCCGCACAGCCAGTAGAGGAAGGCCACGGCGATGGTGGGTGCTCGCCCCCGTCCACCATTGCAGTGCACGTACGCGCTGCCGCCTCGTGCCTGGGCCGCAGCCACCTCGCGCGAGAAAGCTGCCACTGCGGCGGGCAGGCGCTGCCGCAGCTCCTGCTCATCTGCACTTGCGAAAAGTTGGAGAAAAGCAAGGTTGTGGGTGGTGGGTGGGTGGGTGCCACCCTGTGGGTGGGGGGTGGGTTGCGGGGGGGCTGGTGTATGTTGAAGACAGGTGGTGGCCCAACTGACAACATAAGCACATTGATATCCCAACCGTTCGAGTGGCAGCCTCATCCGGACATTTGTCATGCTTGAATGTGTCCCACATGAACCTACTGCTACTGGGCACCCACTGCTGACCTGAGAGGCGTAGGGGCGCATGCATGTGCGTGCAGGCAGCCAGTTGCAGGCGATCAGGCAGTTGCAGCTAATGTCAGCCAGCTTCGCTTTTCTGCGCAATCCCGAAAGGCAAACAACATGGCTGCTTGCCTGCGTCGCTGGTGGGGAAGCGCACGTGCTTCACACCCTGAGCCTCACAGGCGGCCGCCACAGCCGCAGCATCAATGCCCTGGTTGGCTAGGTCGGTCTCGTCTTGAAGGGAAAACACAACCGCGGTGCCCGCCTGCTGTGCGCTGCAGGCAGGCAAGGAGGAAAGGAAGGCGTATTGGCGGGCAGGGGAGGGTGAAGTCATGTATTCAGTCTGTTGAACAGTAGTACTCAGGTTGAGGGTGATATGGGTGTGGTAGCCTGCTGTATGCCAGGCTGCTGCGCTCAGACATCACTGCTTTGTTGTGTGGGGTTGCAGGTCGCCGAAGTGCGAATAGCACAGGATGTGTAAGGCATGCACAGCGCAGAGCAGTCCCAACAGGCAGGTGGTTGAGCCTTCTGGCACCCACCGCTGGGCATCTGCTTCGTTGCGTAGGCAGGAGCCTACAATGATGCGGTCGTTGACCTGGTCAAAGTTGATGGTGGCCTCCTGGCCTGCACGCATCGGAAGGTTTGGAGACGCAGGGAAATTCAGAGGGGTTCATGACACCACCACAGGTAGCACCCACCTGGCACGCCTTTGAGCGGCGCCAGCTGTGCTGGTCCCTGATGGTCTATGCATACGCATGCGGGGCTGCTGAGGTACTTGCTGCATGTTGAATGGCACTCACTTGCGACTGCCATGGTCCGCAAAGGCTGCCTGGCCGACTGTTTCCAGGGCTTGGGCGAAAGCTGGCGACCTGCTGCCAAGAGCTGCCGTGCGACTGGTGCCTGAGTTGGAACGCGCATTGAAAGAAACGATGGGAACTGTGAGGCACAGGGCTTGGAGGGAATATATTCGCGTGTCTCCTCGCGTCACATAACGCGACCGGCTGCTGGCGCAGCATAACGTTGCCACACGATTTTTCACAGGGATAGGTAGTTAGAAGGCGGTCTTACAGCCGGCATGACATCTTGCAGCGGCCCTACCCCGCAGTGGCAGGCGGGTGCCGCCACCGCCATCTTGTCCTGGGCGGCAGCATCTCGGAGAGCATGCCAACCCTTGCAGGCGGGGTGATCCTTGGATTCTGGGATCCAGAGGGTTCTAAGGTAAATGAGTGCTGAAGAAGGCCCCCTGCAACATCAGTGGCTGCCCCTCCCCCTCGTTGCGCACCAATGCTGGGCAGAGAGGGCGCCACCTCCGACTCTCAGGTTGCAAGCCGCACCGAGTGATAGTAATCAGCTTGATTTGTTACATATACCTGCGGGATTTAAACATGCCTGTGGCAGGATTGGTGCTACATGCGCAACGCAGGCGCTCCCTCCAATCAGATGTATTCAATCGCTGGATTTGCTTGCACGGTGCAGCTTGCAGCGTGTCGGTTGCACTGCACGGCCCTCACGCAACAGGAGTAAGTGGTCTGTTGCATTCTGTCCCTGCAGCAGCATGCTGTGCATAGCAGCAAGGTGCAGTAGTTTGGCGTGTGAGGTTTGCCGTGCGGCAGCGTTTGGCACCACCCACCAGCCACTGCACCTGGCCTGAAGAAGCGGCGGGCCGCTGGGAGCCATTCATTATATGCAAGGAGGACAATACCGGCACAAATGAAGAGCCCAGCCCAGCCCAGCAAGGGGAGGAAGCTACGCAGCTTGACCTGTCGTATCCCGGGCAAGGCCCAAATTTGAGCTGGCCACTCGCCCGTATCGCTTCACCCCACTCCACAAGTCACTGCGCGTCCTGACACCTATTGTCGCCCACAAACCTCAAGCCTGGTGGGACCGGCACTCTACGGAAGCACCGCACGGGCTCGCTGTTGGCCCGGAGAGGGTGGTTCAGCCTACACCAACATCACTGACTCACCGGCATGAAACGGCCGTCCACTCGCACCTGTCAGGCGAGTGTCGGGCTTGTGCGCGATTGGCGCCAGCGCCGCCCGGGCGGCTCCTCCTGCCGGTCGCTGCGGTAGGCATACCGCACAACCTCCCAACAGAACCCAGCGCTACCTGCAGGTCGAAGGCTGCCGCGCGGTGCTGAGTTCTTTAAGAAGCTACTTTCTCCGCCAGAAAATCTGCGGTGCGTGGTGCAGGCGTGTTGCGACAGCCTCAGCTGCCTGTGCCATCGCCGTTCTCCCGCCGCTTGTGTCCGTGGGGACTGCCAGGTCGGGGGACATACCAGCTATGTGTCTCACTTTTAAACTTAACGAAGCTTTGCTTCAAGTGTTCCTCCCATCTAGATGGCATAAATCTATGCCTGACATTGCCCCCCGCCTCCCCTGCCCTGGCAACTAGCCTCCTTTTCGCCTGATATTGCCGCCCGCATTCCTACCCCACCCTGACGTGCCGTGCCGCTACCACCTGCAGAGGAGCATGCACGAGCAGAGGCGATCCCAGACGGCCACGGCGGCTGGCTGCGTTTCTGCCAGCAGTGCACCAAACTAGAACCGGTGGTGGCGTTTGACGCAGGCAGGCGATCCTGCCGCGCTAGCCTGCTCAAGCGCCATGGCAGGAAGTACCCGCGCGCCAAAAGGCGGCATTACAGCGACGATGGCGACAGCAGCGAGGAGGTGAGGGGGAAGACGCTCCAGCCCAGCTGGCGCCGCCGCCATGGGCAGCAGGGAGGCTGCGCGAAACAACCATACCCCCTGCCTGCTGAGAATAGCAATGGTGGCGCATGTGGCAACTTCCCGGTACTACCAGGTACCGGTACCGGAGGCAGCTCCAGCCCAGTCAGCACAGCTTCCCAGCAGCTACATGCGGACCTATGTGCCACCTTCCTGCTGCCTTCCTATGCGACCCACCACCAGGTGGCGCAGCAGCAGCGGCTTGAGCAGCAGCAGGCACAACCTCCGCCGCCCCTTTCTATGTCGTCGGCAGGCGGGCCCCGACCTGTACAGCCGCTGCGTCCACTGCCGCAGCGTGTGTCTGCCCCAGCGCCATCACTGGGTCAGGGTTCTGGCGCAGACTTGAGCAGCAACTCAAGCGGACTAGCACAGCTCCAGTCGCTGATCAGTAGCCTAAGTGAGTAGTATACCCTACCTGAGGGGCGGGCTGACTTGCCTGCCCTACCGCCGCTTTGCCCCAGGGCTTCTTAAACCAGGCGTATGGGCGTATGGCGCGCCCGACAAAACAAGTTTGGGGGCGAAAACGGAAATTTTCCGGCGCCGCAGGGGAGGCGTAAGAAGTACAGTTGCGGTACATGCCCCAAACACCCCACTCTAGGCCCAATACGCCCAGCTTTTGCCCAAGGCGTGAAATCTGACGCCATGAAATTTTTTTGTTTTTGTTTTAGAAGCCCTGCTTTGCCCCACAGCATTACCTGCCCCACTGCATTGCCTGTCCCACTGCCCCACAGCATTGCCTGCCCCACAGACCCATTGGCCGACTGTCCTGCTGCATTGCCTGGCCCTCTGCCCCATTGTGGGCCGGTCACCCGGCCGCTCATTCGTCTCCCTCTCATGCAAGTACATGCTCCCCTGCGTGTATGCGCTCTGTGGCACTCTACGGCTGGCCGGGCATCCGATGCTTGCAACCTCCAGGTTTTTGTCCCGGCACCAACCCCACCTTACCGGCTGCCTCTTTGATGCCTGCAGCATCCAGCGACCGAACCAATCACTGGGAAGCACCCACACAGCACCCTCCCGCCTTCCGGCATGCTGGAGATGGGGGCGCGTGCAGCTTGGCGGGCGTCCTGCTGGCTCAGCCACAGCCACAGCCACAGGCAGAGCTACAGCCAGGGCCGCATCAATTGGAGCAGCTGCTTCACTTCCTGCAGTCAGGAGCGGCGTACCCGCCCGCGTCTGCGCCGCTTTCAGAATTCTCCGTTCTGCAGCAGGCCCAGCAGCCGCAGCAGGGCCAGCAGCCACAGCATGCACACCAGCTGCAGCAGCCGCAGCAGGCACAGCAACCGCAGCTTCTTGCGCTATTGCAGTCCCTTGTGGCCTCCCTTTCCAGTGGGCCCCATGCACATCTGCAACCGGGGCAGCTGCTACAGGTGGTGAACCAAGGTCTGGAGGCGCTCACACACTGCAGCAGCAGCAGCGGTGGCGGCGGCAGCAGCCTGCTGCCACACCAATCTCTAGCTTCCAATTCGCAGCTCCAATAGCCTCTGGGCTCTGCAGAGCAAAGCCTGCACCTGCTGCCACAAGCACAGCCCCTGAGGGGCAGGTGGCAGGGGGAAGGGCAGGGCAGGGCTGGCAGCAGGCAGAGCAGGAAACCCAGCAGGAACAGCTGCAGTAGTAGAAGCCCTGTCGTCTCTGAGGTGGCCCGCTGCCGCAGCGTGCCCTGGTAGTGCCTGGCATCCAGCAAGTCGGCAGCGGCAAGCCCTCTACACTCGAGGTATCCCTCCTGACTTGCTCTCGGGTGCAGTACGACTCTTGAGGGTTGGCTGCATTGCATTCCGCACACCCTGTTCTAGCACCTTGACAATTTGAGGGAATGCATTGCTGTATGGCAACCAGCAAGAGGCGGCCCCTTAGGGGCCACTCCTCTGCTGGTTTACTCAATCCACGCCCGAGGCGTGTCCTGTTTTTTCTGAATGCATCGCTGTCCAGGATCTGGTCCGCCCTCATTTGGGCTGCACAAGCCAGGTCCTGCATATGTGGCTTTTGGCTGTTACTGGCGTGCAAGGCATCCCACCCTGACAGCACTTTCAATCCCTCCTACATACATGAGTCTCTTTCTGTCTCTCTACTGCGTGCCTTTCATTGTGACACGACGCTTTGATATCATCATTCCTCTTAGCACTGACTAGTACTAGTACTATAGCACGCAGCGATGCTGTGACCTGTGTTCTTGGGTGGCTTCCAAGCTTATTATTGTCTTCGATACCGCTGCTACTCAGCAGCTCATAAGAAGACCTGCAGAAACAAAAGCGCAGCAGTGAACCAATTGTCCTGCCGGTCCTGGTAGGACCAGCGTGTGCCAATGCAATGGATCTATCTGTCTTTTGTCTTTTTCATGATAGACGATCACAGCGAGCTCATGTATCAAAATGCCCCGCAGCCCTATTCCCATTTCAACTCCATACTTTTGTCCTACAAAATTTGTCTCACTTTAGTGTGGCTCTCTCCTGTGCAGCTTCCCTTGTAACTGCTTCTAAACTAATATACCTGGCTACACTAGCGGGCTTAGCAGCGAGCCTTGTATTTGTGCATACTGCAGCAGCTGATATATCCAATTCCATATCTTGACGGCAGTCCTTATGTGGAATGCATTGGTTGTGAATGTCTGACGATGCAGTGAAGGTGCAGCCCTGGTGCAAGTAATCCAAGCTCAGGTTTCTTGCTGACTTAAGCACACAAACGGGTGTCCCCGCGGTTCCCCTCCAGGCGGCGGGGGCGGCGGTCGGGGAAGGAATCTGTCGGACTACCGGCTGGCAGCGGCTGCCATCAACCTTCAGATCCTGCTCTCCGAAGCATAACATGGGAAGACACACTGGGTTCTACTTCATGACCACGGCATTACCCGGCCGACCCTCAGAGATGCTCACCCAAGGGAGTCCTGAGACAAGCCGTGGAGCACGTTCCCTCGTTTGCTGTGATGCCGCCGGTTGATGCCGCCTGGCTATCCTGACCCGCCAGCGCCCATGCCCTAGCGGCTTGGTTCACATGCGCTCCCTGAAACCGACAGGCCTGGCGGACAATGCTCAATTGCAAGCACCTGGGGGAATAGTGGACGGCGAGATTGCAGCTAGGCCGCCAAGCACGACTGGCAGCGGCCCTGACAGTAGGCCCACCCCAACGACAGTGCCCACCGCCAAGACGTCAACACACCCTGCCAGCAAACGCCGGCTGTTGGCATCCATGTGGCCGATTCTGAGCTTCCTATGCTGCATCATATGTTGCTTGCTGCTACTCCATCCAGAGGTGCGTCAAAACGGGGGTGTGCCATTCACCAATGTGGAATGCGTATGGGCAACTCGTGTTCATGCAGTAGTAATGTGGAATGCATGTGGGCAACTCGTGTTCATGCAGTAGTAATGTGGAATGCGTGTGGGCAACTCGTGTTCATGCAGCACGACTGCCTGCCCGCTTCCCCTCCGCCTGTGTGCCCGTTCGCTGCCTTCCAAGGCGCTCATCTTCTTCTCCAAACCTTGTTCATCAGCACCCACCAATTGATGCCAAGTTTTCCTCAACCGTAGGGTTCGCACATCCCCGTTCATCACCACCTAGCCTTGATGGCCGTCTATGCAGCGGTGCCGCTGCTCTTGACGCTGGCTCCAGCCTTCTGTCAGCGCAACCGCACCACCGTGCTCTTGCTGGTGAGTAGAGCGAATCCTCATTGTCAGGATCCGCAATGTTGGTGTGGAGGCGAGCATATGCTGCTGCCTGTTTGTGTTTGTGGGTGCTGCCTGTGCGTGTTTGTTGGTGTTGCCTGTGCGCATATATGGGTGCTGCCTGTGCGTATATCTGGGTGCTGCCTGTGCGTATATCTGGGTGCTGCCTGTGCGTATACGTATGTGCTGCCTGTGCGTGTTTTGTGGGTGCCCTTTGCATGCCAATTGTTGGAGTTAGAGGGCATCCAAGACCCTGGTTTCGTACCTCAGCTCAGTTGCTTCTGTTTGCTGTTTGCTGTGGTGCAGGTGCGACTGGCGTTTCTAAGCGCGACGGTTCATGAGTACAGGCAGGATCGCAGCGCCGTGAGTAGCGCCGGTCAGGATCTGAGGTGAGGCTAAAGATTTTCTGACAGGAATCTGAATTTTGAGGTAGAAATGGGTGACAGGAATCTAAATTCTCACTCAACAACCTGGTGGTTGAAAGGGACCGCCAGCCAGCCAGCAGGCATACAAGTGGGCGGGCGGACGCGCAGCGAGGCCAGGTGACAGCTGAGGCACCCAGGCACACCATAAAGCGTTGATTGTTGCAAATCCAGCAAGTTGAGGCTGCACATGCAGCCTGTCTAGACAAATCTGTCATCACACCTTGCAGTAGTTACCTCAGACACACTGCTGTGCGCTAATCGGCGTGCCTGCCCTATGCTTACAATGGCATATTGCCTGGATGGCTTTCCTTGGTCCTGCATCATACTTAGCTTTTAATGCCAGCGATCCTTCCCAGCTCCTACGGTTCCCGCCCCTCCTTCATTGCTGCAGCTGGCCCTCGTTGCTGCTAGAGCTTCTCCACTCCAGCCACGTGCTGGTGATCTGCGGCTGGGCCGCTTTCAGCTGGCAGCTGCCCATCCGCTTCCACGCAGCGGGCCAGCTGGCACATGTGGTGGCAGCGGGGTGGCGGTTGGCGCCGGGGGTTTGCCGCGAGGGCGGAGCCGTCATGGCTAGCGCGGGCAAGCTGCAGGCGGTTGCACTGATGCTGGACTGGCCGCTGCGCGTGGTGGGGGGTCAATTGGCCCTGATGCCCCCCAGGGGCGCCTGCCTGGCGCTTACTCTGTGGCTTCAGCTCAGCGCCGCTTTCCTGCTGCCCACGGCGGTGCTGCTGGCTCGGGAGCGGCGGCAGAGGGCCAGCGCGTTAGCAGCAGCTGAAACCAATTGGAAGCTGCTGCATGAGGCAGCCCCGCAGCAAGGGGGAGGAGAGGCAGCAGGCCGTGATGACAGCAGCTCAGCACAACTGCCTGCAAAGACCCAACTGCGGGCACCCAGGGTGGAAGCGCGCAGAAAAGAGGATTGGGTGGAGGCGGTGGTAGCGGAGGAGGAGTGGAGCTTGCCGACAGTGACGCTGTGGGCCTCCCAAATGGCCTGGCTGCTGCTGCGTGCCGCGATGCAGGACTGCCAGGGCTGGTGAGAGCAGTGACTTTGTACTGCCGGCTGTGCAGTCAGGAGATTCTCTCGCACAGCGCTTTCTGCCGGTGCATATTGCCACTCATCTTCACTTTTGTGCGTTTTTGACGCAAAAAACACTGGTTTCCACACTTCCATCCTAGTTAGTTTATTCATTTCCCTCTAAATGGAATTGTGAAGATGCAACTGGCACCCTGCCTATCTACATGCGAATCCTCTCTACCTCTTCTCTCGTAACTTCACTTTGCTTCGTTTTCTTCAGTCCTTTCACAAGCAGCCGAGTTGCCAAGGGTTGTGAAGCAGCCCCACAGCATTCCCTACGCCCACTTGCCTGACTACCAACATCACATCTTCCGCTGTTACAACTTTCACCCCTGTTTGCAAGCCTCCTTCTGATGCGATTAGCCATCACACATGCCTCGAGTCATGCTCAGGCGATCCCAGGGTCGGAGCCGCTTATTTGGTATTCATGTTGTCCTTCGCGTCCATGATTGTTGCATTGTTCAGCCTTGGTCATTTTTGTGCCGCCTTCTACACTGTGCTGACCGCCTCCCGTGACTTCTATTGCACCGTCATATGGCCCCATTCACGCCATCAGTGCATTTGCACTCGCTTGCATCCCGCATTACCTTTTCCCATAGAACAATTGCAGCTTCAGATTACCCCCGTAGTGGCCTCTCAGCCATGCGTATCTGCCTATTGCTCGCCTGACACACCCCTCCCTCCCACCATTCGCTGCGTCGATCCAGCAACCTTGTGGCACCATTGTGCACAATACTCCATGTCTACGTTGCACTCCAACTATTCGTGTGGGAGTACCACTGGTTCATATACTTCTTGTAAGCGGGTATCAGAGGCACAATGACAGTCAGGCTAGCAAACGCTTACCTGCCACCAAGTGAGGAGCAAGCAACATGAGCTGCCCATGGGTTGATCGTACCTGACGCCAGTCAGGCTGCCCCCAAAATTCCCATTGCTCCTAGGGTCCAAGCCAGTGGCATGAACCTGCAGCAACAACTCTGTAGAACTAGCTAGCGGCAGCAAACTACCATTCGTGTGCTGCCCGGTGTGGAATTACAGCGGTGGTAAAAAAGCGTGGGGCTAAAACAGGAGAGAGAGAGGCAGGAACAGGAGACGAAGGCTGTGTGGGTTCACGCTCTTTTTAAATCTGCCATGCAACGCCTGCTTGACACCCTAGGTAGTGCTCCCCCTGCCTGCCTCCCTGCCTGCCTCCCTGCCTGCCTGTGGGCTAGTGGAAGCTACCATCAAGCCGCGCGTTTGGCTGCTCCACTCGATGCTACCGCTGCGGCCACCTTAAGGCCGCACTGCCTTGCGCGGTGTTCGTCGGCTGTGCAGCAGCCAGGCCATGCAGGCACCACGGAACAACCAGTTGAGGGCCTGCAGTACAACTTCAAGCTGCCAGCAAGGGCGAATGATGGGAGCCGCCAGCAGGGGCAAGACAGGGGAGGGCACTACTGCTGTATATCACTATGGGCAGTACACAAGTACACCGCTATAGTCAATGCCGCTCACCGCTGAGTTGCTGCATATCAGCAAGAAGCCCAGTAGCTGCGCCACCCAGGGTGAAGCCGTCATTGCCACAGACCGCAGCTGCACAGCCATGCAGGCGCAGATGAGGGACAGGGCTGTGCCGACCCTGCGATGGGGATGGGGTGGAGGGGCGAGGGCGGTATTCAGGGGCTGGGGGCGGAGAGGCGCAAGGATAGGCAGAGATCGCAAAAAGAATGTTATTTTACCACAGGAACGCCACAATGTGAGGGGTAACGACCAATATGCTTGCATTGCAGGTCAAGCACTGCTATCAATCAATCAGGATTGTAATATGGCAACGGCAAAGAACCAGCAGCCGCAGCCGCAGCAGTATCAGCACCACTAGATCTGGCTTGCGGCATGAGCAGCAGGATCGCTAGATTCTGGCAAGGATGCTGCTGATGCCTGTGCGGGTGCCCGTGGCTGCCGCTGCGGCATGCATGGTTGTGCCTACCCACCCTGCAACAGCGGCGGCGCCGACCACCATGGTGCCCAGGAACTCCCTGCGGCACGTGAGGCAAAAGGACAAGAGGTTTCAAGCTGGCACACATAGAACGGGCCAGCGGGCTGGGACGGGCTTGCTGCCTGTGAAACGGCGGAAAGCGGGCACAGACAGGCGGGCGGGCAGGCAGGCAGGCGGGAAGGCAGGCAAGTATTTGTGCGCAGCAGCTATCCCCAGATGTGGCTGTGTCTGCGGCTGTGGCTCACTTGGGGGGTTGTATTTGGAGGGAAGCAAACAGCATCTCTGCTGCGGCGGTGGAGAAGACGGTGAGGGAGGCCAGCACCGCCATGCTGGTTAAGGCGGCAGCAATGGGGAGCAGGATGCACGACAGTCGAATGACGGCGATGGCTGGCGCGCTGCGTGCCCAACGCTGGCCGCGCAGCAGCAGCGCAGCACCCAGCGTGCATAGCGTCAGCAGGCGGGGTGAGAAGGCCAGCTGGGTGCTCAACACGCATGGCTCGGGTGCTGAGTCAGCGCTTTCTTGCCAGCCGGGCTGCTGCCATGCCTGTCGCACCACGACCACAGAGTCACCCATGAAGGGCACGCTCACAGCGCAGATGCCGGGCTGGCCGCTGCTGCCGCCGCCTGTGCCGCCGCCGCTGCTGCAGTGGTGCCACCAACGCCAGGTCACGGCCCCGCCATGCGGGCTGCTGCTATCTCTGCTGCTGCTTCCTGCCACCCAAAACTCCTGCGGATTGCATGGGAGAAGTTGCTGAGGGAACATGGGGCGCCAGTGGGTGCGTACAGCTCGCACCCGGCAAGGCACACACATGGCGCGTCCCTCAGGCGTCTGCCCAGCCGCCGCCGGTACAATGCCAGCAGCCCGGTCGTGCAGCTCACCGTGCTGCTGGGGCACGTTATTTCCAGCATCTGACGCGTGAATGGGTGTCTCATTCCAGGAAGTGCCGTTCCGTGCAATAGGACAGTCTGCAGCCAAGACCCGTCTGCTGACTGTTCGAGGCCATCGCCTGCACCGTTTGCCCGCATCACGACCTCTGTGCCCCCCTGCTGCTGGGCCCGCGCTTGCACAAGGCACCCCTGCCAAGTGCAGAGTGAGGAGAGCAACACCAACACCAGCCTTCGCAGTGCCATATCAAACAGGTTATAAAGACAAGATTGTCGGACAAGGGTTTAACCTCCATTCAAGTCGCCCTGCCCAGCACTGTCAATGCACTGCACGCATGGCGGCAACGCCGCCGTCGCCGTGCCGCAGCACTCCCTAATTTACTCATGTTACACAGACATGTTGCGCACAAAAAGGGCCACCCAATTGCAGGCAGATAAAGCAGGAATGAAGGGCGACAGGAATGAAGGGCGACAGAACACAGGCAAGTGGGAGAACGATTCTGCCCTGGCAGCACATGTGGTGCAAACATGTGCAAGACCAGTAGTGAGCCAAGCTTTGAGGAGGTTGGCAGATAATGATTGTTGGTCAAGAGTGTATGCGTCGGTCTTGGTTGAAATGATGTGACGGTTTTCCCAAAAGGCGAGGAAACCAAATCCTTTGATTGGCTCTGCTGGGCGGGTGCTTTTCACTAAAACATCCCTGAGCTGGGACGCGGGATGCCGGCACCCAGACAATTTTTACTGGAGTATCACAGTGGCATTTGCAAGGCATGGGAGGAAAGAATATTACGCCCGTGGGCGTGGATTGAGGAAGCCAGCAGATGACAGCCTGAAGGGGTGCTGTCTACCAATGGCAAACCGTGGCGTGACAACTAGGAAAACAAGCGATCCGGGTTCTTGCACTGCTTGTGCAGGGACGGCAGTATCTTGTCAGTGGAGGTGCAGCTCAGGCCGGGGCTGAAGATAATGCTGAGGCGTGTGGGTTATGGGGCGCCGAGGAATCCTGGGGTTAAAGAGAGTCTGATGGATTAAAAGGACCCGGAACGGGTGTTGCTGTGAGTCTGAAGTACATATGCGAGGGCTTATCTTGCACGAAGAAGGGGTTGGGAAGGGTTGAACAGCCATGAAGGATCCCAGGCAAGCAAGCAAGCGGGCAGCTTGGTTAAGCCAGCCCTTAGCAGCAGCCTTGCCCCCCGTACTAGTTGGAAACATGTTGTTGGTTGCCACCCCACGAGCGGCAGCAGCAGCACCACAACAGCCACGCTGCCCATTGAGTTAGTCGCCTCACCAGGGGTATTCAGCATCGGCCGCCTTGGGAGCGGGTGAAGCGCTCAGCAGCGCCGCTTCACCAGGGGTAGGCCAGCACATGCCAGGCGTACAGCAGGCAGATGGCCGCGCCCAGGGGCAGAGCGCGGCGGCCTGTCAGCTGGCGCAGCCGCAGCATCACCTGGTACGCAACCTCGTACTGCCAGTCCCCTGGCAATAGGAGGCCTGGCGGGGCGGGGGCTTCCAAGAGCGCCTCTGCCTGGGCTGCAGCAGCCGGCGTGTCGGCAGCTGCCCGAGGGGTATCTGGCTCGCTGCTGCTGCCGCTGCCGCTGCCAGAGGCGCTACCGCTGCTGGTGCTTATGTCGGACAGAGACAGGCCCAAGCTCTGAGCCTCCCACCGGCGGTTGGCTGCCGCAGCGCGCGTCCAACGGCGGTGCTCGTCCCTCTCAAAGCGCCGCTGAGTCAGCAGGTACTGCCTCAGGCGCTGGAGGCGGTACTGGCGGTACGCCCTCCCCTCAATCCCTGCCACCATAACCAGGGGAGCCACCAGGCCGCCCCAGATTTGGAATGCCAGCACCACTGTAAGCGGGCAGCAGCCATTTGGTAGGGGGAGGGTTGTGGGATTGGGCGTTAGGGTTAGACCCGGGTCATTGTGGTGTGGTAACTGTCAAGGCAGGCAGCATGCAGGAACGCATGCAGGCAGACACGCAGGCAGGCCAGCAGGCAGGTAGGTAGCCACGCAGAAGACATGAACTGCAGGTCTCTTGGACACTGGCACCGCAAGCAGCCACCGTTTAAGCTGAATCAATCGTTCAGCCAGCAATCAGTAAGGTTTAGCAATTACTAACTTTCATTGAGTGCATGAGGAGGGTTGCACACAAATGCCCCCAAAGTCTGCCTGGCAGTAACGAGAGCGCTGCACAGAGCCAATGGCAGGCATCAAAGCAGCAGCAGCCCGCGCACCGCCGTGGCAGCGCCGCTGCGGGTGGCTGGCTCCAATCCTCAACAGCCACAGCAGGGGCTCCAATGGTGCTATGAGGGGCTCCAGCCATACGTAAACCATGTCCAGTCTAGCTGCCGTTTCCGGGCGCCATATATAGGCTGTGCTGCAGGCTGCCCCGCTGGTGCCAGCTACCACGGCAGCCGTGCTCAGCAGCTGCAGCAGCGCGCTCAGCACGGGGGGAAGGTGCATGCCTAGGCAGGTCTGCAGGCCAGGAAGCGGGGACGAGGCGTTGAGATCATGGGCATTCGTTCACAGGACAGCAGGTGCAGATGGCAGCAGCGGCGGCAGGGGAGAGCAAACAAGAGTGCAGTGGTGGGGCAGATGGTAAGCTGATTTGGCAGGCGGAATTGCCACGAGGGAAACAAGGTGTGCAAGGCAGGAGTTTGGGTGGAGCAAATACCAGCACGGGCTTTGAAGAGCTGAATCCTCACGAGAGCTAAAAGGGCGGCTGCTGCATTCGCGTCAGGAGCAGGGGGATGTAGCGCGGCAGACAGCCGGCCTGTGTGGTTTGAATGCCATGGCCCTCCACCCGCCAGTCCCATGTACAAATGGGTCGCTGCCAATATTGGCAGGCCAGGTATCGATTGCAGCAAGCACAGGAAGGGCACGATGCTTGCGGGTGGTATCAACAATAAGAGTTGGAAGCAACTCAGCTGGGATTAGGTGGGCAGTGAGGGTAGTGGTACCGCAAAAGCCAAGGTGCTGGCACCCACCTTTGCCAGAAGCAGCGTGCCGGAATCCCAGACCAAGCTGAAGAGAAAGCGCAGGATTGAGAGGTCCCCAGCTGCAAGTGGTTGCTGCTTGTAGCCTGCTGCTGCGACTGGAACATGCGCCGACGGCAAGGCCAGAGCGGCCGACAGCGGCGCCAGCCGAACAGCTGCCGCCAGCGGCACCCTCCAACGCTGCCAGCTGCCGGGCGCAGCCGTGGCGCAGACGATGCAGCCAACAAGCAGGGCTAACGGAACCGTAAGGTGCGCCAAAGGAACCGCCACCAGGCCGTCTGGCCCGCTTCTGCCGCGCGCAGCAAGGAAGGCGCCCCCGACGAGAACCACCAACGCGACTTTGTCGCGGGTGGCCTGTGTCATCTGTCGAGCCTGGCGCCTTGCAAATGGCTCCGATGCGAGGCCATCAAGGCCAGGTGCAGCCATGTGAACCCCTCGAGGTAATCGTGGCCGGGGGGAATGAGTGTCGCTAAGCTTTCACTGTTTCAAATGCCCACATCGTAACTGAAGAAGGGTGCCGAAGCCGTGGAATGCCGGCACTCTGCGGGCCGGTCCGTAGCACGCAGCGGTTGAGTTGGCGTGCAGAGATAGCAGAGGTAGCACAAGCCCTGCCAATCAAAGAACGCAAATCGCCGCGTGCCTTGCCCTTAGCATAAGGTGACCCGTTTCTATTCCGAGGTGAGCCGTGCCAAGCGACCACTCCCCAGCCCCCTCCCCCTTTAGGGCAACCATTCACGAGCTGGTTGAGCCATTTACAGCTGGCCACACGAGTTGCGGGATTGGTTTGGCTGCTCCTGCAAGGGATTAACTGGGGCCACCCTGCTGGTGCCACCTGTCGTGTGCCCTGGCAAGCAAGGGGTTGGAGCGGCTGCTTAAACCACTGCCTGGGTTTAGTGAATGGGCCGGTAAATACTCGACAGGAGAGAGAACATCTTCCACAATAATCATCAGGGTAAACCAGCAGATTTAGCAGCCATGCACTGGCAGAACAATGGAAAGGCACAATCCTTGCACGGAACCCGCAACATTTTACGATGCGAGGATTCGAGCAGCACACTGCCTCATCTCAGGCTGGCAACATGTCCTCAACCTTCAAGGGCAACTGCTGGGCAGCTGCCTTGCGGCTCCTGGTGCCCACCGCGCCAGCAGCAGCCACTCCAGCTGCCTGCTTGTCCGCGCCAACATTGCCGCTGGCAGCGCGAGGGGAGGTGCGCCTGCTCCTGCCGCCCCGCTGGCCGCCTGCCCCATGCGCACCCGCCTGAGTGTTAACGGGCTTACCGCCAGCAAGCCCATCAGCCATGCCAGCACCCACGTCATCGCCCTGCCTGCGGCGCTTTGTGGGTGCTGCTCCAGCTGGGACGCTGCTCTTTCCCCTAACGCCGGCTGGCTTTCTTCCACCCCTCGCCGCCTGCGGGACGGCCTCAGCTGCCATCTGGGCTGCCAGCTCAGCAGCGGGAGCAACTGACGGCTGCCGCCACTGAGCTGCAGCCTTCAGCCTGCCAGCAGCAGCTGCTTCAGCAGCCGCTGCCGCTTTCGCCGCTGGCAGGCTGTGGTCTTCCCCCTGCTCCGCAACCTCCTTCTGCTGCTGCCGTTGCTGATGATTCCCTCGGCCGCTTCCTTGCTCCTGCCCTTCACCCTGGCTGCTGCCGTCAGTGACGTTAGTGGCTGCGGGTGGCGGCAACCTGAAGGCTCGCACAAGCGCTGCCTGCAGCGGACCCTCCCGCCTGCCCTGCGGATGAAGCGCCGCAGCCACCCCCGCCAAGCTGGCTGCGGGGTAGCAGCCAAGCCCCTCCAAAGTGCCGCCGTCAGTGCTGCTACCAGTACCATCCTGGCTTGTGCTGTGGGGGCCTTCAACCCCGGGATGCTGCACCACAAGGCCCCCCTCGCCTGCATAGGATACCAATCAACACCATAAACTAGCAAGTATGCAGCGTGCTGCCAATGCAATGTTGGTGCAAAGCAAGCAGTGCAGCATACGTACAGCAGTACAGCAAAAAACCTTCAGAGAGAGATAGCTGAATCTTGCAGCAGGCACAGAGCCAAGTGGGGTCTCGATGAAAGCCAGTGTAGTCAAGCAGCAGAGCTAGGTCAATGCACAAGCGTTAACACGCAATGCTGGCCACACACCTGTGAGGAGGGGTGCAACCTGCAACTGCAGGTAGCAGCGGCCGTCTCGGTCGGAGCCCAGCACAGCAGCCCTGCATAGGGTGTACATAGAGGCAATGTTGGAGAAGGGTAGCCAGGAGTATGCACAAAGTAAAGATTGAAACAGCAAAGGGCAGGTAGGCACAAATCGAGGCGCCGGCTTGCTGCTGCGATAGGGTGGCGAGGGGGGGTGGAAGGGAGCACAGCTACAACATTTGGCATCACATCCCCCCATCCTGGTTCGCCTGTCCCTTCCCCACCTTCACGTTTCCATGCGCACATGCTGCCACACAACAAAGCCTCAACGTGATTGGAGGGTTGATGCTGCTGCACTCACCTAGCGGTCGGGGGGTGCACCTTCTCTGTCAGCGCCTTGACCTTGGCAGCAGCCGCTGCACACAGGAAGGGGAGACGAGGGGGCACGCACGCTGAGCCACCAGCTCAACCGTGTGAGCAGCTAGCAACAGCCTGCGCCGCTGCGCTCAAAGGGGGCAGGTGCAGAACTCTGAGTTTTCTAAGTTTTGCGTGCTGCAGTCCTCACCCGTGGTGGCAGCAGCTTCAGCTCGCTGCCTTGCCTCCTCCAGCATCTGCTGCTGCTCTTCCAGGCTCAACCCCCCACTGCTGGCACTGCAGACACAGGAGCCATGTGTGTGGGGGCACATGAGAAGCACAAAGAAGCGGAAACCGTAGAGCAGGCAGCTGGCCATGCCCTTGTTTGCCCGGCCCATAACGCCGGCTGCCATGGAAGCTGCGCTTGCCGCCTGTCAGCTGCCACCTGTGCAACCTGCCCATGTTGTACAGCATTTGCCTGTTTGCACCCTCCAAGCTCACTTTGCAACCATGAGGGCGATTTGCTGGTCCCGCTCCCGAGCAATCGCCTGGCGGGCCTCCTTACGAACCTGTGGGCAGTAAGGTTGAAGCAAAGCAGGCAACCTCCAATACGTGGGTGTGCGACAAGGGAGAAACGCGGTCAAGAATGCGTGCAAACGTATGCTGACCACCACCGCCTTGATGAAAAACTTTTGCGGCGGTTTGAAGTTTCCTCACCCCAGCCAGTTGCTGCCTGCGCTCCTTCTCTTCATCGAGGGCATCTCCCATGCTTTCCTCAATGCACTTCCTGCACCCAGCTCAGCAATGTTGCAATGAAAATTAGGCCATACAGCCTTGCATAACCAAGAAAAGAAGCCAGAAAAGCATGCCAGCATGACAGGCAAAGCAAGGATGACCCTTCGCCCTGAAAGGGCACTCACAGTGGATAACAGTGGGCGCAGATGATGCACCCGCATATAATGGAAGCCAAAATATGAGCAATTCGAGTTCCCTTTAATTTCAAAAGCCAGATTGGGGACGTTAAAAACACTGCTGGCGCCAGGAAAGCAAGGCACTTTGCGCCTACACGCAACGCACGAAAGACACAAGCCACAGCACTGCCACGATGACCACTCACCACCCACCTGATCTCCTCGCATCCGAGGGCATCGTGAACCAGAGAATAGAGCATGGCCACCCGTGCCGCAGGCGGTAGGCCCCAGTACCCGCCAGCAGGGTACTCCACACACGCCGCGGCGGCAGCACCGCCTGCTATCGTAATGGGGAAAGTCAGCGTGTTGAAAGTGAGTCCGATACAATCGTCAAATTCCCCCCCTCAGCAGTGCTACTGTGTCTGCCAAGTCAACAACAATGGGTGGGCCGGGACTTTGACAAGGCAAATGAGCCCATGCCGCGCATGTGGTGCAGGATGGGGATGCACGGAAAGCATAGTACGTTGCACTAGCTTCATCACTGTGCCCCACCTGCGGGCACAGCCGCTTCCCCGCCCTCCACCTGCCCTTCATCTTGATCTTCCTCCTGGCTGCCCTCTTCTTGGCCAGAACCCCCCTCTGGTTGAGCAGGGCGCCTGAAGATCTCTCCTGCAACCGCCGGGGGGCCGTGCTGCCAGCGCAGTGCCAGCGCCCGACGCTGAGTCAGCAGGGAAGCTGCGTAGTAGCCGCGCATCATGCCCTGCCAGCTGACAGGGGTGGCGGAGGCCCTGACATTCCAATAGGTGCGCACCTGCAGCAGATGAAGTTTGAGGGAACATGAATGAAAGAAGAAAGAAACAATCATTCAATGGAACAATCAATCTGTGGACCAACAAACAACCGAGCAACCAAACACGGTGACAGCAGGAGGCCAAGGGCTCAGCATATGCTTAGAGCACCCCGCTGCCTGGAACAAACAACTCAACATAAATTGAGCTGGCCGGGTGTAACACATGGCTGAGCCGCAAAGCAGCACGCGGTTACCACCAACATCTCCCATCCACCTACCACATTAAGCAGCCTGAAGTGAACCGCCGCCACCAGAGAGTCCTCTGAGCAGGGACACATCAACTTCTGCTGCTGCTGCCTCTGCTGCAGAGCCTCCTCAGCTCCCTCTTCCCTTCCAGCTGTAAGCTCCAGCGGCGGCTGAAGCAGCTCGGCGGCAAAAGCCGCCAGCGGAAGGGCTTTCAGTTGCAGCTTGGGCCCAAACACCTGCAGCGACATGGCAGGGCACATGAGGGTTGAAATATAGCAGCTGGCAACAAGAGAGAGTGATGCTGCGGTGTCAATGCAGATGGCAGGCAGGTACCGGCAGGCCGGGAGGAGTAACGCCAAACATGATGCCCAGAGGCAAATACCGCACACAAATTGAGTCCTAACAAACTACTTGTGCAACAGCCATCAAATCGCATCCTCAGGCTGGCGAAGAGGAGCGTCAAGGCCTGCCAGTGGTGCCCTTGGTACGGCACAACACAGTGTGCCAGGCAGTGCAGCACCATGCTGATACTGCGGTACTGTACCGCCATTTGGCATACTGTACCTGCAAGAACTCTAGTACCACCGCCAGCTCAGCACCCGCCTGCCCTTCAGGCAGCAGCGTCACTTCTGGCACATCTGCCACCCAAGCCAGCCCCCCGCGCGGCCGCTTGCTGGCTCCGGCAGGCCCCGTTGCAGACTTGTGGACGGCTAGCGGTTGGGCATCCTGCAGGCAGGCCCAACACACAGAAACCGCCGATGGCAACTGGGGTCAATGCCTAATCAGCAGAGGCTTCGGGCCAAAAACAACAGTGTGGCAGAAAGCTGCAGAAAAACGTGGCACAGGCCAGCATAGCAGAGACGCAGCCCCCTACCGGCATCGCCTGCTGCCGTGCCGGCAGCTCCTCGTCGGGAACCAACTCCTCCTCCGCTGCGGCAGCTGGCGCCTTGCGCTTCTGCTGTGGTCGCCGCCGTAACGCCTCATCGCCGCCGCAGCTTGCTTCATAACTGCCCCCGGCAGCATTGCTGGCTGTTTGGCCTCCGGCTGAAGCGCCACCCGCCGCAGCTTCGGCGGCGGAGGAACAGGGAGGAGCCTTGGGCAGCTGTAGGGCCTTTGCGTGGGGGTTCTTCTCAAGCAGGTCCTTGACTGCAAGAAACAGCGAGCACGGAAAGGCAGGCGAGATCTGTAGGTGGCATGTCGGACCGCAAGGAGAGAGTAAACGCAGCGGGAGGGAGGGAGTGTGGCAACGTGCAGCGATAGCAGCTGTAGGGGATGGCAGGAAAGGAGAAGGCATGCCGCAGGGGGATGCTGAGGGACCCCAGAACAACTGCATTGCTCATGACTGCGACTGGATGGTGAATGGAGCTGCAGAGCCTCGAACTAGCTTGCGATGAGGACTCAACCGCGGACAGCACCAGAATGCTGCTGCATCAGCAAGGGCAGACGACAGCTTGCCATCTGCCGTAACATCAATCTTGCAACAAGTTTGCAGGGAGGGGATGAAACTGGGGCCCTGCTGCTCGCATCTGAATTCTGCAACGCAAGCCTATTAAATCAATAAATGAATGCTTGAATTAACGCACCTGAGCCAAAGCCAGCCTTCTTGGCGATGTTTGCCAGCTGACCTGTTGCCTCCTTGCCCTGCTTCTGCAGCAGCAGCAAGGACAGGCAGGAAGCACGAGTGGAAGGAAGAACAATGGCAAAATTTGAAAAGCAATTTGATTAGCATATGCACTACCTTCATCGCCAGGGCTGCCACTGTGGTCCAAAAACACGCTTTCCAGAAAGATGCAGCCCACCGCCTGGTGGGCGGTTTTAAGTGGTTTGACAACAAGGCAACAGGCAGGCCAGGCAACCAAATCCAACTTCCAAGTAAGGACATTGTTACCCAGCCAGCATCCAATGTAAAGAACAGCACTTGATGCTTAAAAGGGCACAAGAAGACATCAGTATGTCACCGAAGCAAGACAAACCGCCGCACTACGGCATTGGGAGTTGCTTCTTACACTTGATGTTCTCTAACACCACAACACTGTGCCACCCATCCAGCGTAATAACACAAGCACATGCAGGCCGCAGAATCATAAGCATCAAGAGGCTGGAGCAGCACTTACCTTGCGGCAATTAGAGCAGTTGCAGTCGCCGCGGCAGCGGGGGCAGGTCCAGCCGGGCTGGATATTGACCTCCTCCACACGTTCCTGGTACCGGTTTTCTAGGCATCTACAAGCCAGGGTATATGAATGAATGGGGTGATGTGGGTGGGGTTGTGGGAAGGGATGGACAGATGGACGGACGGATGGGGTGATGTGGGTGGATG
>JAAMXP010002533.1:0-16252 GCA_019693395.1 Ettlia oleoabundans | reverse complement strand
GGCTTCATTGTAATGTGATACCAAGTATTGTGACTTGGCAACGCAGCGGAGGCAGAATGCAGCTGCGTTATTGCTCGACAATACGCCGGTGCCGTCAATGTTTTCAACCATGCCAGCAAGAACGGGTGCAAGGACAGCAAGGCTACAGGGGACATGCCTGCAGGCTACAGGGCTGCAAGGCTGCAGGGATGCAAGGCTGCAGGCCAACAGCGCTGCAGGGCCACGGGCCACAGGGCTGCAGGGATTTGGCATAAGCAGCTGCTCACAGTCGTAGACTCCCATCAGCTCTACGCCATTCCACCCACGCTCCTGCACGGCAAAGATACTGTTTTTTTTTTCCAAAATTTTCTGGGAACAAAGCTGGTGCACAAGAAACTGATGTAAAGCAACGGATAACAAACTGAAAAAAATTGCAACAAGGAAATGATGGAGCAAGTACAGAGCTTGAGCTAAGGACGTTGAGGTGCAGCTGGTGAAGAGCGGAAGCAGGCCAGCTGAAAGGTTGCTTGTGGGGCAAGCTATCAAAAAGCAGAGCCAGTTTACAAAGAAAGCACACAGATTGCAACGTGACTTTTTACTACGCCTTCTTTTCTCGACGCTGTGGGATCATCGACACGGAGCACTCACCAGGTGGTACGCACCTTACTCCCACATTTACTTGCATTCCTCCCACTTCCACGTTCTTGAACTCCACCCAAACAGAACTCTCAGCCAGTAACTACACCCATGTATTGTCTGCTCTTCTTCCATGTCACTCACCAGGTGGTGTCCGCCGTATCGCTCCCACTTCATGTTGAGAGTCATTCCCTCCACCCCGCTCTCAGTCACGGTGGCGGAGCGTGGGTGGAAAGTCACGCGGTTGACCCCGGCTTTAATGGGGTAGGGCAGGGCGCGCTCAAGGGTGACCCTCTGCAAGAACAGTCATTCATAGCAGGGTCAGCTTACACTCTGCATGGTAAATATCAAAGCATATGCTTGGCAGCTTGGCTGGGCTCTGGGATGGCTAATAGGTAGGCATTTCAAAGGAATGTAAGGCAATGGCAGCACCTATCAACCATAGCAAACTTATTTACAGTGAGCTAATGCAGGTGAGTCGCAACCAGGAGCATTGACTGCCGCCTGCAGCCAGCCAGCAGCTCTGCCAGCCAGCCAGCCAACCCTCCAGGTAATCACCAAGCATCCAACCCGCCAGGCCATCACCAGGCAGCCAACCCGCCAGGTGACAAGCTACCCATGTGCGCCTGTAGGCCAGCAGCATGCCTCACATTGCCACTAATCCTGACAACCTTGGATGTGTACCGGATGCGCGTTTTGCCGTTGTACAACTCTGGCGCTTTCCAGTTGGCACCCAGACTGCAAGGCACGCACAGCATGGCGCAGTTAGAATGCAGCAGTCAGCATCGCCCTAAAAGCGCAACAGTCAGGACTGCCCTGCGGAATCAACAAGCAAGCAGCACCCATCGAAATGCAACAGTTGGCACCCAGAACGCTGCAACAGCTGCCCAGCAGGCGGCCATCTCACTGGATGCTGTGGAACTTTCCACCAATGTCCGTCCACCAGGTGTCCACGTACTGACCCACACGCAATGCTCTCGCACTGTGGACCTGCACAGGAAGGGTTAGGACAGGGCGCAAAACATCCAATGGTGTGCTGCAGATATTGGGTGTCAACATGTCGGCGAGGGGTGGGTCTTCAGGGCAACGGTGCCTCACCCAAGGAAATCCCAGTGGAGGGTGCCAAAGCCCGGCCCAACCCAGACCCAATGGTGTTGTTGGAAAACAGTCCTATCCCAGCAGAATCAGCACAGTATATTCAACACGGAGTGATCATGAGAAATACCCTGCCAACAGCCTGAACAACGGATATTGGAAGTTGTTGCCAAGGTCCCAGGCCCAGTGGTCAGCAGGTTCTTGGCCTGTTCAGTGCCGACCAGTGCATTGTGATAAGTTACCAATGTTATACTGGTTGAGCCCACGTTCCATGTCTTTATGTACTGCAACCTGATTTTGCTGCAACTTGCTGCTCCAACTGGTCTCACCGTCACGGTGAAATCGCCCCGCTCCGCCCTGCCAGTGGCAGTGGCCAGCACTGGACCCTTGCGGGTGCTCCCCTTGATTGTGAGGAAACCTCCTGCGGCAAGGAGGGCGGCACATGGTAGCCGAGGAGGCCTGCCTAGGATTGTGTTCTGGGCTGCCTGCCCTGGCGACACAGGGGTGCTCCTGCCACACTCAGATTCAAAGAAGCTGAACGCTGCGGGAGGAACGGGCTGCACCCGCTTGATGATGTGCTCGGTGGGGAAAGAAAGAAAGAAAGAATACGCCCTTGGGCGTGGATTGAGGAAGCCAGCAGAGGAAAGGCCCTAGGGCCGCCTCTTGCGGGCTACCATGTGCTCATGGGGGCCTCATGCTGCCTATCGAGGTATCCCTCTGCTACTTGAGGCCACACCCTGCCACGAAACATGCATTTGCCCACTCCACTCAAGCTGCGCTGCCGCTGCTTCTGGCGTGTGAGATTGCGCAGCACACGGACCAACACCCACCACATCACCCACCACCCCACTACTCAGCGGTGGGACAGATGCCACCTAGGCGCCTGGGCCTGCTCAGTCACGGCAGGTTGAACAGCACCCAGCCCCAACCCCGCCACCACGGCAGCCTTCAGCCACCACTGTTGTAGGACTGATGACCGCTTTATAGCCGTGCCTAAAAAGGCTCTGTAGGCACGGTTTCACAGACCGCAGGGCGTCAGTCACACTAAGGTGAAAGACCACGAACAAGCGTGTGGATCAGACCAAGAAGATACAGCACAGCATGCATAGCATAGCACGCACGACAGCACGACAGGGTGGCAACGAATGTGCTATCCTGCAACAACCACCCGCTCACCCCAGTTTACGTATCCCCCCGTCTCAGTGGTACGGTCCGGGCCGTAGATGTCGGTTAGGCTCTTGGGAATGTATAGCACGGTCTGACCCATGCCGGCCCCACGCAGCACAATGCGTGGGCGCTTGATGGTGAGGGGCCGGGTGAGGGTGTAGGTGCCTTTGGGGATGTACAGCACAGTGTACTCTGGGGGGGGGGAGGGGGGGGCGGCGCGGGCGCTAGAGGGGCTAGTGTGCTAGTGTGGGAATGGGGGGTCGGCTAAATGTAAGGGGGATAACCCTTCGGGACCACACACTCATGGACGACATCAGCCTTGCATGCTTCCGAAGCTGTATTTGTCCCGGGCAGCACAGCACGGCGCTGAGGGTTGTCAAACATATACATACCGCAGCGCGCTCACTTTTGGTCACTGGCTGCTTGTGTGCCCAGGCCAGGGCTGCTTGCAGCATGTCTGTGTCGCTCTTGCCTCCACGCTTGAACTGCAGCACTGATCTGGTGACAGGCGGGTCCGGAAGGGGCGCATTTCCCTGGCGGTAGCCTGCGGGGCGGTGGGGTGGGGTAGATTGGGGTGGGGGTGGGGGGGCAGTACGATTTGGCAGCCGAGGACTCGGTGCCTGGTGGGTCGGTCTTTGCTATTTGTGGTGCTGAGAAGTGAGGGCACTGTGGTTGATCCGAAGCCCACTGACTGTGCTGCAAAGATGTTCTTTGGGTTGGGTGCCGTTCGGGGTGGGAAATGTACGCACACATGAGGCGCCAACGAAAGCCTTAGAAGCGGGAACCGATGCCCGTACTGACTGAAAATACGAACTACGATATGAGACCCACGGTAGTTGCACGTTCTAGCATAAGTATTGCAGTCTGATGCGCTTACCAGCGAAACTAAAGTCCATGAGCCGGCCACTCGGCGTCCAGTTGTTACCGTTGACGCCCCAGAGCTTGCTGGTGGCGGCGGCGGAGGGGAACGGCAGCAGGAGGCTTACCGCCACTGCCACCAGCACGGCGGCGGCAGCCCTGCCGGGGACCTGCGCGGAATGCACGGCATCACAGCACCGTTGAGGGGTGCAATGACTCTGCAAAGCGGAACCTGCGCACA
Source organism: Ettlia oleoabundans (assembly GCA_019693395.1). Lineage (NCBI taxonomy): Eukaryota > Viridiplantae > Chlorophyta > Chlorophyceae > Chlamydomonadales > Ettlia > Ettlia oleoabundans. The sequence continues at coordinate 12,276 of JAAMXP010002533.1, read as the reverse complement.
TGCGGCGCCGCTCCACATGCGCCCTCATCCCAAAAGCGGCGCTGCACAACTAATGCAGCATTCTATGGGACGTTTGCAGACGTTCAACGCACCTGAATCGTGACCATAGCCCGCTTATGCTACCCGGCCAGAAGATCCCAGATGGTAGCGTTCCCGCTCCTCCCTCCAAATTCTGTTCCTATAGCTCTGCAGGAGTCCGTAAGGGACCTCGGAAGAGGCGGCACGCTTACATGGACGCACGGAGTTGGTAGGGCTTATCCCTCCAGCTCGCTGACCTGGCAGCGGGACCGATTACCGCGGGCTGTCAGCCCCCACCAGCGCGGCGCCAGCTGCCCATCAACCATATGGTTGGAACATTGATAATGAGGCATTTCCTAGCATTGAACTGTAATGTGCCTAGATCTCGACATGATTGCGTGGATGCAGAATGTATCCTCACTAGCCAGTGGTGCTGGTTCGGGTAGGCTGGGGGCAACCTGTCAACGCATCCTCAACGTGATCTGTTGCCCAGTTGAAGGTCTGGTTCCACAAAGGTTGCTCGTGACTCTTGCTGTGTTTCTCATAGGCAGTATGCATGCGCTCACTATGTTGCTCTCACCCATCACGCCAGCCACCAGTGGCAGGTCAACTACAGTACACAGTCTAGACTGCATGGCTGGCATGCTGCCACGAAGAATGCACCAGGTAGTGAAGGCAGCCAAAACTGCACTCGCTGACTGCAATCATGAGTGGTTTGCATACTGGCGAACTAGCGCAGTGTACATGGCTCCCCTCATACCCAGGTCATGGTAGTAGTGGCGGCGGCGGCGCCAGATCAGCATGGCGGGCCTGAGACTGAGAGGGGCTATTGCAGTGGCAGCCGGCAATCATCGCATCGCACCAGTCGATTGCACAGTTGAACATCTCTTAAGTGATGCCGAAACCCGTCGCACTGCTCTTCGATGTGAACGGCACCCTGTTTCCGGCCGACTCGGCCACAAGCGCTTTCAGGGAGCTGGGGCTACCCTCCAGCGCTGTTGAGGTAGGTTGAGCACCGCGGTTGCGCGCGTCGAGGATGCTGGCGGCATCGGCTGGGCGGTAGCTGCAAGCCCCGCTGGCACCCCCTCACGAAGGTATTGTTACAAAAGTCCGCAACCCGCATCTCTTACCTTACCGTGCAGGTGTGGTTTTCCAGGGTGCTGCGCGACAGCTTTGCCGCCCAGCTGGCCGGATCCTTCCAGCCCTTCAAATCCTTTGCCACGCACCACCTAGCCGGCCTGCTTGCTGCCCACGGCTGCAAGTGAGTGAAAACCCCTTGCAGGCTCTTGCTCTGATCTTTGTGACTTGCAGTGCTGTATACAGTTTGCCTTACCAAATCTGCCAGGCGGGTTTGTTTACTCAACAGATGCCCCACCCACACCGCCACCGCGCTGCTCCGCTTCTTGTCTCACTGTCCCACCTGGCCTGCCTGCAGGCTGTCAGCAGAAGATGCCATAGCAAAGGTGGTGGCAGCCTGGTCCCATGCAGATCTTTTTCCTGACGCCAGCACAGGGCTGCGTGCATTGCATGCTGCGGGATTGAAGCTGGCGGTATTGACCAACGGCTCAGGTGAGTTTGTACCCCCGCCGTACCTGCTGTCGTTTGGAACCCTCTTCAGTCAGATCGCGTGCTTCCTCGGGCTGCTCCCTCCCTCGGGCGGGACAGCCCGACCCACTGCTGTCGTATGCCTCCAAGTATGACAGACGGCTGCCGGTGCCCGGGTTGACAGATGGCAGGCGGTTTTCTGCCACCCAGTGAAAGTGAGAAAGGAAACCATGGCTGGGCGTGGATTGAGGGAAGGCAGCAAAAGAACCGCGCTAAGAGGCGTTCTCGTTTTGGCTGCCCTCTGCCTGCCACCCAGTACATCAGGTCCGTCACTTTGGGCTCCGAGCCCGCTGCCTCAATACCCCACAACCGCCCCACCTCAACTGCACTGCTGCTGCCATCGCTGTTGTGCCTGCAGCGGAGCTCATCGCGCGCAGCGTGCTGCAGAAGGCTGGCGCTGAGGGCGCCTTCAGCCATTTGCTAGATATAAACATGGCTGGTGCCTGGAAACCCGCCCCGCAAAGCTACACCTGGGCAGCGCAGCAGCTGGGGTTGCGGCCGGAGGAGGTGAGAGGCAAAGTTTTTGTACAAGGCATGAATCGGTTGTTTCCGGTTGTTCAGGCTGGGAGATGTTGCATTGTCTCACGCCCAGAGCGGGGTTGATGTCTTTTGCTTCATCCCAGCCCTGCAGGTATAGAGGTGCATTGCTCTCTCTGCCCTGCCCTCGATACAAAGGATGCATTATGCTTTCCCTCGTCTTATCCCCGCCTTGCAGGTAATGATGGTGGCATCCCACCCCTGGGACTGCTTCGGAGCAATGCAGGTGCGGAGACCCTTCCGTGTGAACTGATTTAGCCTTGCCAACACCTGGCTTCTGCTTTGCTATGCTGGGATGTACCACATTCATGGCTCCCACGTTATTGAAAGAAGGCATGGGTTGAGGAAGCCAGCAGAGGAAACGGCCTGCCCAACCTTGGCTGGAGAGCAGGCCGCCTCTAGCTGACTATCATTTCACGTTATTTGACTTGTGCAGGCGGGGCTTCAAGCGGCGTATGTGCAGCGAGATGCTTGGGACTCGTACACTTCCTTCCTACCGGCACAGCCCCAGCTGGTTGTGAGGGATTTCGAACAACTTGCAGCCAAGCTGGCAGAACTGTAAGAGCAGAGGACTATCTTTTAGAAACCGTTCATGTAATCTTCAGGCTGTGATAGGTCGGCATCAAAGCTCTTGAAGGCTGCGAGTTACAGAATTAAGGGCTGCCAGGGCTAGGAAAACGTCAGTCATGCCAACTGTTGGGCAATGAGAGTTTGAAAGTGTCCAAACATAGTACCAGAAAAACAGGTTAAGACAACTTGTATGAACAGCAGCAAAATAACACGAGATATAAAAATAAGGGCAGCAGCGGGAAGCGGTGCAAGGTGCTTGAAGGGAACCAAAGCTGAGATGAAGGAACAGCTTGAATGGGCTGGACTGGACGGATTATGACGCCAGCTAAGCCGGCTCCCGCCAGCCACCATCACCACCCTCCGATGAACTGGCGCAAGAAACAAGTGCAGGCCTGACCTCATAGGTGGAGACCTCAAAGCAGCTCGCCAGCATGTAGCAGCGGCACAGAGGGCATGATAGGGCGGATGGGCAGCAGCAGCAAGGCTATGGCGGCAGCAAGGGGGACCATCAGAGCTCGCTGCAGCCGCATGCCTGGCTGAAATGGCAGTCAGCGATAGCAGTTCCGTGCCTTACCATATTAAGCATCACAATCTCGCAACAATTCTTATTCGCCTGCCCACTTCTCCTGTTCTTGTATCAGAGCATTAACAAACCAACCCCCCAACCTTCCTCCTTGTTCCCTCCCAAGTCTCCATGCTGCCGTTGCGCAGCGACCCTGCTTGAGCATTGCAAGCCTCCTAAGTGTAGGCCTGCCCCTCCTTTGCTTTGTCCACACACTTGCTGTTTTGCATGTCACATGGCTTTCCCATTGAAGGAGCTACCGCTGGGCTCAACTGCAGTGATGTGTGTGTGTTACATAACCCCGCTACTTAGGCCCTACTGGACCTGGGCAGGGGAGCCGTGATGCGCCGATGCGAGCAGCGACATCTCCTTGACCTGTAATTCCTCTACTGGATTTCCGGTTGATGCTTGCTTGAGAGCCAGTTGTTACACGTGGTTGGCATGCGATGCCATGTGCAGCTCTTGAAAACCCATCAGGCGGAGCGGCGTGGCGTTCCGCCGCAAGGCGAATGCAGTCTTGCACCCACCTGCAACACCCAGCCGCTCTTACTGACAGATCTTCGACAGCTGCGAGTGGCAACTCATGCAGACCACATGCAACATCTGGAGGCGCGCAAGCGATATCTGGCTAAGCAGCTGGTCGCTGGGGCTCAAGGGACGGGCGCAAGACTGCATTCACCTTGCGGCGGACCTGCGTGGCATTCCGCCAAGGCAAATGCACTTTTGCACCCCCTGAGCCACAGCGACCACCCGTTCAGCAAGCCATCACGTCAAGCATCATGCGGGTCGATCTTATGCACAAGCAGTACCGCAGTACCTCCCCCGTCACTGTGCCTGGGTTCCCGCATTTGCCCAACAGGGCTCTTTCAACGCAAAGATCACCTTCTTCACGCTGCAACATGGAAGTGGAGCTGAGGAAATGAGTGGGTTGACTTGGAAATGAAGTCGAGGAGGCAGGTAAGGTGCAACAATGAAAATGCAGTGGGGTGCGGGGCGCGGCACAGCGGCCGCGGCATGATACCCTTCAGTAACTGGCGTGTGACCGTCAATGTGAATGCTGGGAACGCTTTTTCCCATACTGTGGCGGTTGCTTCTCTCCAGCCTGCTCTAATGGCGGCTGGCCATCTCCGGTGCCCCTGATGCCACCACCGCCCCTGCTGCTGTCACATTGAAAGCCGCCCTTGCCGCTACCGCCCCTGCCGCTGCTGTCGCTTGTTGTGCGCTGCTGGTGCTGCCTTGGCGCTTAGTCTTCCCTTCTGCACCCAGCGCATTTGGCCAGCGGCTCAGCTACCGCAAAGGTGACGGGCTCTGGTCCGCCAACTGCCTGCAATGCATGTGCCCACCACCGCTGCCTGCCGCTGCATTCCCAAAAGCCGCTACTGCTGCTGCTGATACTAGTGAGCGATGTGTGCATGCAGACAGACTCTGGCATGGCGACAATGAGTGGGCCCGCTCTGCCACAGCCGCCGCCTGCCGCTGCAGCTGCCTCCAGAACCTTCCAGTTGGGCATCCTTGGAACCCCCACCCCGCACTCACCCGCCTCCTGATCGCCTCCTCTCTTTTCAACACAGGGTCGCCTGTACCACCTCAAGTATTGCTCGAAGGCAGGGGGCGGTGTCGTGTGGTTCCCACTCGGTGCCCCCTCCACCCTCCACCCTCTGAGCAATTCAACGAACCCCTTTGCTTACGATATGGCCGACATGTTTGGCAGGCGGGCCTAAACAGGGCCCTCCTGGACGCATCAGACCGCCTTTGCACCGTCCAAGATTCTTGGAGGAAAGGACCGTTGCCAGCCTGGCGGAGTCTCCCATAAGGTCTCCAGAAGAGGGCACCCTGTTTCTGTTGCTTGGTTTAGCTTTAGCGCCTCCGGACTTGGCCTGGTCGGCAGGAGATACCACGGTGCAGCTCTGGAACATCTGTCAGGCTGAGCGGCTGGTCGCTGCGGCTGAGTGGTGGGTGCCAGCTGCAGTCGCGTTGCGGCGGAACGCCATGCCTCTCCTCAGGGCAAGTGAATTCAGCCCATCAACAAAAGTATTGTTATAGGGCGGCCAATTTACCCCGTTTTGGTGTAGTTGGCGATAATATCTTTTGAAAAGATGCGTGTTACAGAGAGCTGTGCTGTTGGGATGGGAAAGGTGGCAGGCATGCTTTAACTGACGGGGTAGAAATGCACAGTGGGTTTGAACTTGCCCCAACGCACAATGGATAGTACATAGAATAGTTGAATTCAAGCACGCATGGTATCCACCACAACAGCATGAGAAGGAGAGGTATGGGCAGCAGAGTGAAACGGTGGAAGAGAATCAACGGGAGAAAGCTGAGATGACGGTATAGCGTACTTGGTCAGTTCCAAGCTTGGGAAGAAAGAAGGGAAGCAACAGGTGTCTCAGATGCTAGCATCAGAGCTGGCGCCTGGCACCCCGCTCGTACCGCCGTTGCTGCTGCCTGCACTGGCTGCTGCTGCAGTAGTGCCCTGCGCTGGTGGCAGCGCCGCAGGGGCCGCCTTGGCTGCTCCACCGCTGGGCGGCAGGCTGCAGAAAACCCCTATCTCATCCGCCAATGCATCTATGTCTTGTGCTGCGTTGGACGACGCCATTGTCTGAGCAAACATGCTGGTCATTCCCATTCCAAGCTTGGCCAGCCCTGTGAGCTGACTAGCAGTTGACTCCGGCAGACCCGCCTGGTTGACAAAGTTGCCAAACTGCCCCATCAGGCTCTCGCTCTGGCTGACCGCTTGGCTTGCGGCACGGGCCAGGTCGGGAGATATGCGATTGAGGTCCTGCTGCAGCGGCCGGGCATGCTCCCCCGGCAGGGTCTTTACTGTAAGCTCGAGCATGCTGCTCACGGCTGCAAGCATGGGGTACAAGGATGTGGGCAGGACGACAGAACGTTGCGACGTGTGCTGCAAAGGTGCCTACATTGTACATCTATTTGTGCATGCCTGCTACGGCTGTGAAGATAGAACCAAGATAACTATGTGTTGTATGTGTGCCTCAAAACATGGTTTACACTAGCAAAACTGCCGTGCATGTGTGCATGTTTGCGTGATGGTGCATGCTGGTCATGCTGTGGCCTTACCCGACGACTGCAGCGTGCTGGCCAGCTGCGGCGTCTCGTCAATTTCGTCAGCAGCAAACCGCAGCAGCAAGTTGCGGGGTACAGTGTAGCCTGCACATCAACAGAAGGGGGATGGGCAAAACAGAGCCAGCTGAAGCATGGTGACGTGTGTGGATGGGCAGCCAGGGTGGGGGCATGGGAACCTTCGGGTCTGGCAAGCAGAGCATGCAAGAGGAATGGCCCCTTGTCACCGACCGAAGAGCCAGAATAAGAGCCCATGGGGAACTCACAAACAAGCACCGCTAATACCAGCCCCTCTTGAGGGGCAGGCATGGGATGAACCATTCACAGCATACAACGGCCTTCTGGCAAGACAGGTCACAAGGGCGTTCTGGCAAGATAGGTGAGCCCCCAACACATCCCTGCTCTGGCTGCCCTAAGGAAACTCTGGCCTTTCAGCTCAAAGGCGGTTCCATCCACTGCATTCGTTGTTGCCCAGCCACCCAGGCGAGGTGCCACCGGCGCTCTTCTGCTCATGCCTTGTCTGTTTCTCACCTTGGCGGATCAAGGAGCGGCTTTCCTGTGGTGCCGGCGTGAACTCCTTTGCCCCATTTGCAATGTCCAGGTAGATAGGTGTAAGCTGCTCCAGGAGAGGGATCACTTGCTTCACAATGCCGGGGCTCACACCTGCGGTGCTCGAAGGGGGTGGGCGGCGGGCGGGGTGGGGGTGGGGGGGAGACGGGGATCACAACGCTGCCCCTGCAAACGCTGGCAAGCCATGCAGAGGGCCCATGTGCTCCGCTAACCGCTCTTGTCAACCGTCCACCAAACAGCAGCACCACAGGACCACTACCTGGCAGGAGCACCGGCAGCACCACAGGTGAAGGATTCTTGCAGCATTCCCACCCCACCCCAAACCTGAGTTGCAACCACGCAATGGCGCCCTTACCCACCCTTGAGCAGGTCGATCCACTGCTCCACGCCACTCCGCAGCGGCGAGGTAGCCAGCTGGGAGAGGATGGGCCCAAGGGCGCGGATGTTGGGCGCAATGAGGGGCGACAGCAGCGGAATTGAGTCTGCATCACAAGGGATCAGCAGCTGGGGTGGCGGGTGTCACTGTGGAGGTATGCCCTGATGCACAGGTATGGGCCTGCTACTGAATCAGCAATGGGGACCGAAGCAAGCTAACTATTGCACCTGTCCTCACCATCAACACACTTATCTCGCCACATGCACCATTTTATCAGCCGCCCGCGCCCCCGCCAACCCACCCACCCACCCACCTATTCAGCAACTACCAACTCCCGGCCACCCATGCAATGTTGCTCCTCACACCAGCCACTTACCTGTGGCCGGTCGATTGTTGAAAGACATCAGCACGTTGCCCGCCGACACAATGGGGTATCGGCTGGCCACTAGAGCGTGAAGCAGCGAACCTAAAGAGTGGCCCAGCCCGTAGCGTGGCAGCATGATGGCCTGCAAGGTGACAAGTGTGAGGAACGTGGTGAGCTGTACACAAGGAAGGGGATTCGCTTTACGAGAAGGAGAGAATTACAGTATCAGGAAGGTTTACGCCCAGGTGGCGGGTGGGTGGTGTTGCGGGCCGGTAGCGTGGCCTGCCATGCTTACAGTAGGCCAACTACTCGACCACAAACCCATGTGCAGGGCCACAGTCCCAAGTCATGGAGCAACACCTCTTGAAACAAACCAATGGCATATGGCACCTGTCATTGATTCGGCACCACCGCCGTAAGACCCAACAATAAGGTCGAACAGGGTGTGAATGTGGCAGCACCCGGCTGTAGCTCACCTGAGGGCCTAGGGCCTTGAGGCAGCGCTCAAACTTGAAGTGCACCTCATCAGCCACTCGCAGGTGGTCGAAGCTGGTGGCATAGGGGACGGCTACTACCTACAGCAAGGTAGAGAAGGCATGGCAGGTGCAGGCAGCCAGCAATTTGGCCGGACTCAGCCCGGACAGCAAGGGCTGGGCATTGGGATGAACATTGGGATGGATTTGAAGTACCCGGGGATGCCACGGGGATGCCAACACCCACCAATGCACCGCGTGCTGCCAGGGCCTCCAGCAGGGGTTGGTAGGCCAGCTGTGGTGCAGCACCCACAAAGCTTCCGCCGATGAAATGGAGGAGGCAGCGGGGCGGAGCGTTGTCAGGGGGGTACAGCACAAAACAGCCTTCCACCTCCTTCCAGTCCCTTCCAGGACCGCCCCCCAGCTGATTGGCAATCATGAGCTCCAAGTTGGTGAAGCCAGCAGGCGGGGCCTTGCTGCCTGGGCCAGAGGCAGCGCCGCTGCCACTCCTGCTGCCGCCGGGTGCGGCATCGGCAGCACCTGCTGCAGCTGCAGCGTGGACGGCGCGGGCCATGCGCTGCGCCCTACGCTGCGGGACTGCTGCTGCAATTGATGGATGGTTGCACGGCAAGGGCGCCAGCCGGGTGTCAGCAGGGAGGTAACAAGAGCGGGCGCGCTGCGGGAAGTGGCCATGTCAATCACGAACCTGCCAATTTGATCCGAGGTAGAAACAAAGCGGCCATGGCGCGACTATGCCCGCTGGGCTGCGCCGCAACGCGGGGCAGAAGGGCTGCCGTCATGTCAGTAACGGAGGATAATAATTTGGGAATGACAAAAGTTGTGATCAGTGATCGCAGCTGGCCCAGGAAATAGCGGCAAGTGGGGGTTTCCAGCACTTCTGCCACCTCGGACCGGGGCTGTTCAGCCCGTCTCCCTCATGACCGGCGTATTGTTAGAGTGCTGCTGACCGTCACGGAATCAACGTTTAAGGACGTTAAGGCAATGCGGTTGGCTGCTACTTGTTCCAATGGCTCACCAGCTGTCGCCAATAGCACCAGGCCTGGGGCCGTTCTACGGCATTTCGGCTGCCAGCATTGTCTCAAGGTTTTGGGGGTGAGGCGGTGTCTTTCAATCCTCTTCCGAGGGGGCTTGAAGTTGTGCAACCCACTCTCTACCACCATGTCCCTCGTCCTGCTGGCCATAATCAAAACGTCACTCCCGGTTCGGCATCGCAGGCGCAGAGGCGCAACAGGCGGAGGTTGTTGACCTGCCGCGCCGCCAGCAGCGGCGACACAGGTTCGGCGGACGCCGGAAGCAGCATCCCCGACACCCTCCCTGTTGCCCCAGCAGACAGCGACTGGCGCGCCTTCCGTGCACGTCTGGTCTCTGCGAGCAACAGCAGCAGCAGCACCCAAGGCACAGAGGCCGCCAGCGATGCAGGATGGGCGCATCCCTTGCCGCGCCCAGAACTAGGTTGCCTGCTGCTGGCCAACCCCCTCATGTTCCTCACCTCCCAAACCTACTTCCACATGAGCGTCATACTCGTCTGGGCGCACGACGAACGCGGCAGCGCCGGCCTCATTTTGAACAAGTGAGTCCCTATTAGGGTTGGTGCAAGGGCAGTTGCTGGCAGCATGGTTGCTGGCAGCATGACAGCCCTGCGGCACCTGTAGTGTGCGTGCATGGCATTACATGTGCTGCATGCAAAGGAGGACGAAGGTCGCAGCTCATAACGTTGAGCACCGGTATCCAGGCTGAAAAAGGCAGCTCCCACCTCCCCACTTTTGCTCGCCCCATTGTTCTGGCCGCAACCCTCAGCTGCCAAACCATCATGTGTGCATTTTTTCGAATGCCAAATCCTCTCCCTCCTCTCCCTTTGCCCTTCCCTGCTCAGTAACGCTGCAAACCTCATCCAGCTCCCATCTATTTCAAAGCTATATCCTCTTGAATTTTAAACCTCCATGGGAGCAGGCCGACCATTGTCCCCCTTCCATCTAAAACTAAAACTATCCTTTCTTCCTCATCTTCCTTTCAAGCAGGCCCACCGAGCACCGTGTAGGCCGCCTCAGCAAAGCCGCCGACTTTCTTACTCCAGAGTTCGACCGTGCTCAACTGTACCTAGGTGGCGACGTTGGGGCAGAGACGCTGCACCTGCTGCACGGCATCCCGGGCATGCCATCCTCCTCCTGCAACGAGGTCTTCCCTGGCGTTTACGTGAGTGGCGTTCTCATGCTGTCTTGTTAGGGTTTGTAAATGGTGCAAATACTTGAGATGCAACGACAAAGCAATGACATACATTGCTTACCAGGGGCCAGCCAATCAGAAGCTGCACAATCAAAGCCTTATTCTATGATGCCCCTAGGCCGAACCTGAGTGTCTGATTGACAGCCAGTTGTGACCTGAAACCTGCATGGAATGTCACCAGTTGGCAAAAGGTAGTTCCTCAGCATGCAAGGCAACAGCTGTTTTCATGGCTTCTCTGCTCAGGACACCACTGCCTTCTCCATTTCCGCAGCTGGGCGGGTTTGAGGCAGCAAAGCGCGGCATAGCAGAGGGAAGGCACAGCGTTGACCAGTTCAAGGTCCTGACCCGTTACGCTGGTGAGTCGCATTGTTATGCTGCCAAATATGCCTGCCCGGATACACCACAGTCGACTGCGCGCACATGTGTAATGTTTCCTACATTGGTGTATGTTTGTTGAAAGCAGATGAGTCACCATTGCATGCTGCGGGGCTTGGCTTAGGCATGGCCCGAATGTGCCGCATGTGTCGCCCAACTGTGCACGTGTGCCCTACACAAAAGCATGCCGTGCCAGCAGTTGCAACATCAATCTGAAGTTGCTGGCCTGCCTGCCAGCCGGGGCCCAGGCCAGCTAAAGACTGAGCGCATTTGCATCGATTGGCCCCTTCTCTTAGTTAGCGCTCACATCTTTTTTCCAGTACCTTGCAGGCTGGGGCCCAGGCCAGCTAGAGGCTGAGTGTGCACGGGGCGTGTGGCTGCCTGTGTCGGCTTCAAAGGATGCCGTGCTGCAGTTGGGGGCCAGCTTGGGTGCGGGTGATGATCACTGGCACCATGTCGCGCAGGTGGGTGCATGAATGGGTGGGTGCCTGGCAATAGCAGTTGAGGGAGGGTTACGGAGGCCCGTCTTGGATGCTGCTCAGGGGTGTGTGCAGTGAACTGGCCTGGCTGTGGTGGATGGTGCATGCCGACCTTCTATACCTTTTCTGTCACGAGTGCGCCAAAGTAGAGTGGCATCGCACCAGGCACAAGTTGTCACTCATCCTTTTGCCTGCGCTGTGCATGCTATGTCACGCTTGGCTATGCTTGCGGCACCAGCCATGCCTCAGTCCAGTCGCCCCTTGCCCTTTTTTTCGGGGGGGCAGTACGTTATCATGCTAAGCCGTGCTGTGCCATGCTGTGTCATGCTGTGCAGCTAGCGGGCGGTGACCTCGCAGCTCTCAGTCGGGAGGTGAAGGGTGTGGCTGATCCTGAAATCCAGCGGGCAGCCAGGGGCCGCTACGAGTCTGAACAAGAGGAAGAGAGCCAGCGAGCAGCAGGCGGCGGCTATGCGCCATCCAAGGATGAAGAAGAAAGGGAGCCTGGCCAACCCGCACCGAGTGCGCAATTGCAACAGTACCAGCAGCGGCGGCGGGGACGTCTGCCAGAAACGGACTACAAGGATGGTGCGGGCATATAATCGGATTCGGTCTGATCTGGTATGAGTTGACTGGCACCACCGCAGAAGCGTCTGCCCCTCAAGAACCTGCCTGGTGCCATCCTTATGCTGTTCATGCTACCAGCCGGGCATAGTCCCCGGGTGTGATTAAATGCCCACTGCAGCTCTTCTTTGTCGCTCCACGTTGCTCACCCTCGCGCTCTTTTTGCTGCTTCTCTTTCTAATGCTCTGCTGGTCTCTCTAGCTTTGGCGCTTTGTGCAAAGTGTTGCTCTGCCTCTTGATTTTTTTGCTTTCAATGGTCGTGTGAGATCTTTACCCCAAACCAATCAATCATGACAGGTAGCAACAAAATCTTGCAACCCTAAAAGCCAATTAATACCTTGATAACTTGGCTGGCATGTCGACATCTCGCCGCCCACCAGGGCAGGCGCGCGCTGTGCACT
>JAAMXP010002525.1:0-11048 GCA_019693395.1 Ettlia oleoabundans | reverse complement strand
CCCTCCTACTAAGCAGAAGCAGAGAACATATCAAGTCCTCCTTTGTTGCTGACAGACCAGCTGTGACAACTGCTGCATCATTGCAATGATCAGTCACCTTTTTCTCCTTACCTCGAATCAACCGCCCCCTTACTTCACTACTGTATTGTGATGGCCTACGAGTGTCCTAGCGCTGTGTAATTCTGGCTCCCCCGGCCTTTCTCAATCCAATAACCTCCCATACCTATACTGCCACTGCCTGCTTCTAGGACGCTCCATGAAGGTCCTTGGGCCTAGGGTAGGTAGGGATAGTGACGAACAGCGCTATGGGCGTAACAGACAGACAGACACACAGACAGCGCTAACTAGGGACGGTTGTGGCTGCCTGACCTTGTTCATCTGAACTTCTCCCACGCGTTACCACTCTTCCCATCCCTCCCGACACCCATGTGTACACCCTGTCCACACCCATTCACATCCTCAATCCCAAATGATCCCATAAGGCAGTAGTCGGTGCGTTAATTTTGGCATGTCAGGCTACCTCCCGTTAGAGCTTTTGAGCCTCCGTAACGCCACGCGAGCCGATGTATCGGCGGGCTTTCCAACCCGCGGGCAACACGAGGATGACGTGGAGCTCTGAGTGCTCTTGGAGAAGGTGCTTGGGAGAAGTCAGCGAGAAGTGTCAGAAAAGTGTGCAAAATTTCCTATGTTCGTAGTGCCAAGGCAACACCCTAATCAATAAAGCTCAAAGAGACTGCCCTCTGCTTGCAATTCACAGCGAGGCCAAATGACAACTAGGTGGACCACTAGGCGTTTTTCTGCTCTGCTTGCATGCACTCTGCTGGTGATGTCAAAAGCACGCACTGCCTTTGATGCCGCCCCAAGGGCCAGTGCAGCATGGGAGGACCTGGAGGCCACGGCATCACCTCCTCAGAGCGAACCCAAGGTCCGAAGTGGTGCCATGGTTAGGGGGTTTGCGGTTCGCAGAACGGAGGTTTATGTGGTCGGTTGGGTGCTGGGATGCAGGTACAACCTGTGCTGGACTGCGCACTCATCGACGACCATGGCACTGCATGGGTTGCCTGCTCTGGCCAACTGCTTCCTCCCAGCACTGCCAACGACCTGAGAAGAAGGGTTCAAAGCCGTGCTGCCCTGCGCTGCTCCTCCTAAAAGTTCGTGTGTCCCATTGTGCAGGAAGTTGCTGCCAGCGGCGGAGAGCCGCACCCTTACGTGACCCATCGTGCTGTGGAGAGCCTGACGGTATACGAAATCTCTGTCGCCGGCACCACATACTTTGGAAATGCCAATTTCCTTGAGAACAATCCCACTTTTAGGTGTGCCTAGGAGCAGAACTTGGGATGTAACTGATGCTGTGCCTGCTTGCAGCTTTGCGTCACGTGCTGTGCATGGTGCTCATGGATGCCTGTGTTCGTCTGCTCCACTTTACCCGAGCCTGCCTGCAACGCAGTCCCAGTGAGAACTTCCAGCTGCCCGGGTTCCTGTTCGTAACCAACACGCTTGACCCTTTTGATGCCAACGGTATGAGATGCAAATTTGGTTATCATATCGGTCGTTTTCCACAGCAATTCCTTGCGCCACCTATTCAGCCTGCGACAACTCCAGGCGTTTTTTTTTCCCCCGCATCCGCCTTTGCGGCCGGCCAACGGAAAGAGCGACATCTTCTGAAATGCTCCATTGGAGGGGTTTCATGCCTGCAGGCAATGGCGTGAACCCCTTTGATGTGGGCATTACTATTTTGGGTGGCTCGGGAACCTCTTCAGTAGCCGTCGCCAGCACTGCGGGTGCTTTGGATTGGGCATCAAACGCGGGCGTGCATGGCGCTATCTCTGATGTGCTGGGCCGCGGCTATTCACCCACCAGCTTTGGCAGCCTCATTGACTACTGCTTCACAGAGGCAAGCAAGGCCAGCAAGCATCCAGGCGGTATCGCATGGGGTGGGGTGGGGTGGGGTCGTGGGAGGATACGCGCGCGTGGTGTGCATTGGGCTGGCCGGCTATTGCACGCATTCTTTCAGTAGCAGGTCGTAAACAAAGGTCTGCTCCCTTCACCTAGACATGCAGCCCATTCCTGGAGGAGCCAGCTTTGTCATGGACACCAGCACGGGCATCAGTTCAGGGGTGCAAGCCCTCGATGCATGGAATCAGTACCTTGTGCGCTCAGGCCTGCTGGCAGGCATCCACAGGGTGCTGGCTGGTTTCCTTCAAGTGCAGTTTGACGATGCAGGGGGTGTGCAGGGCCAGTTTGACTTTCAGGGAGGGCCAGTGGTGGCCACCGGTTTTGCAGGCGCGGGCACCTCGGCTATAGCGGGGACGTTCCAGGGGGTGCAGCTGCAGCTGCCCTGATGGAATTGACCCTGATGGATTCCGCTGCCACCTGGAGTGACGTGTGACTCGTGTATACCCTGTGAAGAGGCTGCCCAATGCATTCTCCTAGCCTGCATGAAGTTGTGTGCAAAAGTTTCATGGTCTGCCTGCTCTGGCATTTATGTTACGGAGTGTTAATCGCAAAGTTTTTGATCTATGATACATTAATAGGGGCTACAGTGGGTTTTATTCAATAGAGGACGGCCATGTCAGTCTGTTCACGATTCAGCGTTGCTGTTTCCTCTGCCGCTAACCGCCTTCACATCACTACCGAATATATGGAGGTGATCCAACAGCGTGCGCAGGCGTGGGATCACAGCAGCAATGGTGGGCCGATCGCCCTGCTGCTGTGCCCAGCACTCCCTGCAGCATTGCACTGGAGGTGGCAGCATGTTTGCTATGTTCAAACGGTGGTTGGGGCGTAGCGCTTCAGCGGCAGACCGGGTGGAGCACAGCATCCTAGCATGAGAAGGATCACAGCACACCTCATGATCTGGCAGTACTGCTCTAGACATGCTCCAAGGTGATGTGGTACCGGCAGTGACTCTGGGGGCGGCACCTCCAGCCTGCCTTCCTGGATCACCGTGCTTGCAGTCTCACAGCGCCAGAGTGGTGCAAGTGGTGCATATGTCTTTGGATAAAGCAGCAGATGCCAGCATCACATTGCAAACAGGCAAGCAGGAAGGCAAGTGGGCACGCAGGCAGGTGTTCTAGGCATGTGGCAGAAAGAGGCCCAAAGTCAAGAGCCCAGCATGGCTGCACCTTGAAGGGTGTTTTAACCTCCAGGGCAGCTGCCATGTCAGCAGCTCCCACATCACCACACCAAAGCTGAACACATCGGAGACTGCACTGGCATAGCACCTCAGGAGCCTGCTTATGGGTGCCAGCTGGACACGTTGGTACTCGATGTTGCAGCAACCTATTGATAATAACAGCAGATGATGGGGACGGCAGCAGGAGTATCCAGCAGAACTCAGCAGGTGGTGCACGCATGGGAGATCTGAGAGATAGTTCAGTAGGCAGGCAGTTGGGCGGGCAGGCAGGCAGGCAGGCGGCAGGGTGCGCACCAGCCACTTGGGGTTGGTCACCCCTGCAGATGAGGCGTCGTCCTGTTGCATTCCCTCCAAGAATTTGCTCAGGCCTAGCTCAGATACCTGCATAGAATAGCGATTGCAATTGAGACTGGGCGAAGTAGCGGCAAAACAGGTCTGCAATGGATTACCACTGAAATCCACACAGGGTGTGCATGAAATCAGGGATGCACTGCACGGTCGAGACAGCACAGAGCACTGCTCTTGCCCGCTGACTGTTCACACGACATGAGGGCATGCGATTCACCTTCAGGCGCCAATGCTGATCCACCTGCACAGCAAGGTGGCACCAAGGAGCAAGAGAAGGGTCGAGGGAGGGTGATGGGCAATCACAGTCAAGTAGATCAGGCCTAAATCAGGACCGCTGCAACCGGTCAGTGGCTGAGAATTGAAAAAAAGTGTCATGCACGCTGTGCCCCATGACCTGAAGCAAGCCATGCACAGCAGGCGGTACCAGGAGATCCGTGGACTTGACGTCGCGATGGATGATGGGCAGGGAGCGGTGGTGCGGATACAGCAGACCGGTTGCAGCATCAACAGCCTGCTTGTTCATATGTAACCATTGCACCAAGTGAGCCCAACTTTGTCCTAGGGTAGTTAGGTACCTCCCAGTGGCAACCGGCTATCCCCTCCGATTACTGCCGGTATAAAACAACTCACCGAGCTGAGTCGCCGCTGCCAAGTCAGCTTGGCGGCCAGCTCCGGCTGCTGGCTGGCCAGTTTCATCACATCATACAGCGAGCCAATCCCGCAGTACGCTGTCAGTATGCAGGGTGGCAGGGCACACATGCCCATGAACCCAATAATGTTGGGGTGCCTCAACCGTGCCATCACCACGGCCTCCTGCGGGGCAGTGAGCGGCAGCACTGGGGCGGTCTCACCGAAGGCAAAGCCACAAGTACCATGCGAGACAATCAAGCGCTGCCCAACCCACAAGCTGTCGCCCCAGCATGTGCCAAGCTGCCGCAGCCACAGGTGGATGCGCACCTCCTCCAACTCTCTCAAGGCCTTCTCTGGAAGCTGCAACCCACCTTGCTCTAGTGTGTCTGCAGCGAAAACTGACGATGATGTAATGGTAGCAAGCGTTGCTAGCGTGCCCAGCTGGCTGCTTCATTTGAACCCAGGCACATGGCTGTACCATTTGACAGCAGCCCGCAGGCATGAGCTTCTCCTGCTGCAAATGCGACATAGGGGCCCTCCTGGCCAGGGAAGGGCACCGGCACGGCAGAGTGGTTGCCTAGTCTCTTGAAAAGAGCTGATCTGCACCATTGGGACACAATTTAGCTCGTGATACGGTATGTAAATGTTGGGAGGTGAGGGCTCATGGCAGCATGCTGCCTGATCCACTCACCCCAGTACATTGCGCCGCTTGGAGACACCTTGCAATTTCCTGCAGGCAGACATGGCATCTATCAGTTTACTTGGAGCGGTTGACACATGAGCATCTCTGAACTATATGACAACAACATCACACCACAGTTTATGTGCAACTGCACAGCAGACACTGTGCTGCCGCTGCCACCTGTCCCCACCACTGCTGCCAGAAGCAAGCAGGCGATGAGCGGGTATGCCCTCTGCATCCATGAGCACGACTTCAGCCTTTTGCATGCTAGTCGGCGCGAGCGACACGTAAAACCGGCGCAGAGTTGAGCATGTCTCGGAGCCTCCAAGACCGGCAGGGTCCCGAAACGACCACACGGAGACTGCAGCGTTACGGCGACATTTTGTCAGGGTGCCTTACCGGCAGCGAGCGCGGCATCACGGCAAGCGGTCGTACTGCTTGTCCACCCAGGAGTCCCCAAGCTTTAGAGGGGAGCTCTGGTACCCCTAGTAGTTTATGGATCACTAGCATTCAGCTGCGGAGTGAGTGCTTTTTCCAGGCACCGTCTTCACATGGACATCTGGCGGCGCTACTCCTAAGCGCTAGCTGCAGCTGGATCATACCAGGGATGGATGGGGTACCTGGACTAGAGTTATACCAAGCTGTGATCTCAAGATCAAATCAACACAGCACACTAAGGGACGCCGCAATGGCGGCCCTATGCCATGGTTGAATGGCGGCGCACACCGACGGCATAAATTGCCAACTCGAGGAGGGAAGGAGCCAGCGGGCATCTCTTGCACGGGGGCGGTAAATTCATCCATCCTCTCAAGCCTTGGTGATGTCATCCTCCAGAATCTTGAAAGTCATCCCCGCCTTGCGCAGCCGCTCAACCAGCGCCATGCCCATGGCTGCAAGGCACCCGGCAAGTGCAGCGACAGTGCATTAACGAGCTTCCTAACCGCCATTTGCCACCACAATGAGGCCCCCAAGACAGCTGCCCAGCAGCAGCTGCTGCAGCCTGCTGGCGTACCTGAGGCAGGGGTCAGCACTCCGCCCTTCTGCAGCTCCTTGGATGCATCCAGTTCCTTCTGCTGTAGAGCCAGGCACAGCGCAGCTTCCAGCAGCTGCGAGGGTGACAACAAGGGATGAATGGACGAGGAAGTTTGTCAGTCAGCAATTAAATAACAGTCAGTGGCAAGTGCGGCCGCACTAAAGCATATGCCTCCTACTGCCTGCCTGCCAGCCCCGCCGTGCCAGCAAGCAAACGCAGCTCTCCGGCATCAACCCACCATGCGGCTTGTGCCCCAGTAGCCGCCGTCGCGATGAGGGTCCCCAACCTCCGCCTGCACAATGCTGGGAGCCGCGCCGCCTTCCTCCCGCGTCCACCCAAGAACCCTGCAGAGTTCACGAACAGATATATCAGCGCCAGCCCGTAACAAACTACAAACCGCATGCAACGTTTTCTACCCCGCCTGTGTCTGGTGCCTCAACACCGTAACAGGTTTGGCTGGGCAGTGCCCTGTGTGCTGCCCACCTGTTTGTAAAGTGTCCATTCAGCATGAGGTCTCTCGAGGGACCCTGTGAAGGCCGGGGAGAAACTTGGATGGGGAGCATGCATTTGCAGCATGAACCACAGAACCACAGAAACAAGGGGCTCAAAAGTTCCATGCGCCAGTGCGCCAGGCTGGCGCCAGTGTGGCTTCCACTCGAGAAACAACAACCAACGGACAGAATCATGTTCCAGCCCCGCCTGTCCCCCCGAACCGTTCCTGCTCACCTCTCCCTGCGCCGGCAGTATCTTCTTTAGCAGCGGGTGCAGCCAAGTTTGGCTCATGGCCAGCCCAACTGCCATAGTGCCTAGCTGCACCGCCCTGGCCATCAGCCAGCTGGGTGCAGCAATTGCCTCCTGATACCGGAACTCATGGCTGCCTCCATCATACTTGTTAAGGTAGTTGGAGCGGTGCACCACGCGGTTGTTGCAGACCTGCGTCAGCAAAGGTAGGCATGACAGGGGGTGTTGAAGCAAGCTGCGCTCACAGATAGCATGCACCGGCAGAAGCAGGAATGGGGAGACGCGCTGCATGGGCTGGGACTGCACCAGCCATACGGGTAAAGGAGATGAAGCAAATCCGTATGAATAGCCTGTTGAGGGTACTTGCCAGACTTACTCACTAGAACACCAGCATCTCAATTCTAGCCTGTCGCACAACAGCACCAGTTCCACACTAGTCTCACACCAGTCATAACCACGTCCCTAACCAAACCCCACCACCCTCGCACCTGCATCACAAAGGGCGCCAGGTACTTGCCCAACTCGCTGCTCCACTCCACCCCCCAAAAATTGCCATCATTGCCGCGTGCCTCAGGCGGGACAAGGCTGTACACATCGCTGGCTGAAGAATCAGGTACAGGCGGAGGCAAAAACCGGGTTTAGCAGAAAGCAGATGTGGATATAGCCAGGCAGGGGCCAAACACTGGGGCGATTCTGTTGTGGAGCTGCAGCAGCAGGCTGGTCGAAGCAGGCGATATGACTCGCATGGGAGGTAAAAATCAACGGGGCACAGCAAAAGCAGCATACGTCCAAATAGCAGTTCACGGTGCATCACTACCATACCTTTGATGGTCGGATCTTGCTTCATTTCAACGAAGGCATTCATGCCACTGCAACACAATTGGCAGCGAGAAAAGCCACCGGCTTAAGTTGGCTGCCGTCACAGGACCCGCGCTGCAGCCACGCCTCTGTCTCTGCCAAAAAGTTGCGTAATAGTAGCAGGGCTTGAACGCCAAGCCCCAGCTATGCCTCACCTGGCAATGGTGCCGCCTGACACGCCGCCCTTGCTGCCCACCACCACATTCAGCACCTTACATGGCTGTTTTCCCAGACGCTGCTTCATGTGCTCGACCACCAACAGAGCACTGAAGAACCGGGGCAGGCAAGCGGAAAAGACACGGCATGTCGTTTGGGCGGCATGTATGAGGATGCTGTTGTGACTGAGCGGCAGGGCCGACTGCATGCAACATGCAAACACGCATGCATGCATGCTGCTTACTTGACCCCCAACCTTAGCCATGCATTGGCTCACCCCAGATCAAAGGGGGTGGAGTCAAATCCGCAGCAGGGCACGATGCGTACGCCCTTGCGCGCTGCCTTATCATGATAGGCCGCAATGATTTTAGACACCCAGGGGGTCTCGCCTGTAGGGAGGAAGAGGAGAGCAAAACAGCCATGTGGGGTGGATGCATGCCAAGGAGGCCATGCTGTAGACAGCAGGGCAGATACCAGCACAGCTGTCGATATTGCAAGCCGGGAGGGAAGCAGAACCATCATCGTGGCGGCACAGAAAAGCAGCAGTGCTGCCAAAATATGGTCCCAACAAGGTCACCCATGCAGCATGCCTGCCCACCCGTGATATCAACATAGTGGGTCCCGGAGCGCATAGCTGCATCCACAACTGGCGTGCCGTACAGTGCAAAGGGGCCTGCTGTGCTCAGTAGACACTTGGTCTGTGCCGCTATGCTATCAAGGCTGGCCTGCGCAGCGGGCGCGGACGTGCAAGAAATGATGCAGCGACAAGCCAAAGGCAGGGGTGAGGGCCTTGGGGCAGAGAAACATGGCATACACTGCACCTGGATAGTGGTGCAGCAAGGTCAACGTGGCCGTTAAAACATTGAAGAAGCCGGTTGTAATCACCTAAGAGACGCAGCACCAGCCCCACAGCTGGCAGGCACTCTTTTAACACCCACCACCCACTGCCAACTGCCCACCTGGTCCTTGAGGTTCCCCAGCAGGATGGGCACCTCCCGCAACTCCTTCCCGTACTGCTCGCTCAGCTCAAGCCGCAGCTTCTCCAGCCGTTCCTGGCTGCGCACAACCAGGCACCTTGGAAATGGTTGGGATGGGACAGGATGGGTTGCCGCCAGCGGGAAGCTACTTGATGCATTGGTGCAGGCAACTCCCTGCCAGGGCCGCCGCCCCGGCCACCCACCTGCGCCCTGCAATGGCCCATTTTACGTTGCTCTTGTAGTCCCTGGCAAGGTGCTCTGCCACCAACCGGCCAGTAAACCCGGTGGCACCTGCAGCAGCAAAAATGAACCTGGTGTATTCATCGCCTGCAGCCCGCAGCGTGACTACAGTGCAAGGTAGGCTGCAGCTGCCAAATGCGCCTCGTGAACTGCAACCAGCCGCTGTCGATCCCTCTTGCTTGCCAACGAAGAACAGAGTTCAGTCCGGCAAAAATAGGGAGCCCATGGTGGGCAAATGGCGACTCACCCCAAACCACCACGTCGAAGGCTCTAGCTTGCGCCATTACGGTCTACACAACTATGTTTATATTACGGGTGCAAGAACTTCGTGGCACGTTGGAGCTGCAATACAGGAGACCACTGGCCAGAAAGCGCAGCCCGGAGCTCTTCGAGGCTCCCAGTTGTGTCTGGTCGAAAATTGGTTGGATAGTTTCTGAGGATGGATGTGGGGACTACGACTGGGTCTACCGGGTCTACCTTGCTGAGTTGGCAACGCCAGCGTGCACAGCGGCGGCGCCCAGGTCGGCGGCAAGAGTGGTGGCGGATTTCACTCATCTGGACCTTGCATGTTCGTACAAGTACTTCTGACTCGCATTGTGACGAAACGCATGACTGGATGTCTCGTACTTCGGGATAGGAAAAAGCCCCGCCTTACTACTTGCTCCCATGGGAACCAGTAGGGGAGCACCTGCAGGCTTCCCACAAGTGGAGGGTCATGGCCGCAACCAAGATGCTTATTGGTCGGTTTGCATTCCTTGGTAACACTTATGAATGAAAACCTTTCGAGCAATATTATTCCTTCACATATCTACCTCTCATTCAGTCCCTGGAATCAGAGGGCAAACCAGAAGGGAAGGGAAACAGACATTTGACTTCCTTCCAAGGAAAGATGGTTAAGCAACGACCTTGGAGAGATGGGAGAAGCTCGTTATGTAGTGAGGGAGTATGGGTTTCTATCAAGGGAATAATGTGTTGCATGGTGGCGTCGGGGGCCTGGGGGCCCGGCCCGTGCACGGTGCGCTGGGGGACAGCAGTTCTAAGGCGCTGTGAGCTGGACCAATGCTTCGCCAGCAAGGCTGATGAGATGGAGCCACAACCAAAGAGCGCAGCCGAGCCCACAGTGTCCCTGTTACTGCTCACTCTCGCTGCCGCTGCTGGCCGACAGCATGGCCCTGCGGTTGAGCTCTGCCAGCAGCTCCACTGCTGGCTCAACCTGCAGAGGTAGGGGTCGCAGCAGCAGCATTTGAAGCTACAGCCAGGCTGTGCAGGCAGCTACAGCAAAAGAAGAAAACCTTTCATGCAGCCTGGCTCATTTGAACATATTGCATCAGCAGAATCCTGGGCAACCCACCTTTTGCTCCTTGGTGCGGCGGTCGTACGTGCTGCGCTGCATCTCAATGGAATGCCCCATGTACAGCGCAAGTGCCTGCAAGAGGAGGGGTGGCAAACCCACAGAAAGAGTCGCAGATTTGGACGGATGCTTCAAGGCGTTGGCAAGACATGGCACGGCAACCAGATAATGCACAGTCAGTGCCAGTATGCACCAGTATTGCACATCATGACCTGTACTCCTCACCTCCAGCTCTCGCTCGGTGGCGCCACCGCCACGCAGGTAAGTGACGATGCTGTCGCGAACAAGGTGTGGGTTGGTGCGCTTGCCTGTCAGGCGGTATGCGGTCGTCCAGAAGATCCTGCATAGTGCACAGAACAGCGGGTGCATGCTGATTGGCTGCTGGGGGGCCACAGGCAGGCACACACGCTCAACCACATTGATAACATGCTGATGACAGGCAAGGTTTACACGCCTTGCAATTTGGGCCCTTTTCTGGAGCAAGGCGCAATCCACCGGCATGGCTCACTTGTACAGCGACTTGTCCGTCAATGGCTCGCCATTGCGCCTGCAGTTTCAGACCCAAATGCATATGACAGGCAGCTTGTAAAGCCAAGGATGCAGATGGTGGGCATTTGCCGGTGGGACTTCCATCGTAAGTTAGCGAACAGTTATGACCAGCTCCCACAACCACCAGGAAGCATGCTGGTGGCCACCCCTTATGAGCTGTAGTCCTGTATAACTTACTGACTGAACAGAAAGTTGTGCTGCGGCTTCAAAAAGGCACGCCATTTGGACATGAAGGCCTCCAGCTCAGGATAAATGTGTGGAGCAATGGTGAGCGGGGGACGCTCGCCATAGGCACGTCCAGTCTGCGCATGCACGCAGGAAATTTGTGGTTGTTTCCGAGGTGGGGG
>JAAMXP010002524.1:2598-18164 GCA_019693395.1 Ettlia oleoabundans | reverse complement strand
CCCCCCCACACACACACCACCGTCATTGAGCCCCCGTGGCTGCGCACCGTGTGAGGCTGCCGTCCTCATGGCAGGCTACCACCAGCGACCCGTCAAAGGATACCGCTGTCTGCCGCACCGTCAGCCGTTGCTCCTTAGCTGCAAGCCTCCGTGGTTTGAGCCATGCCTTGGGGTGCCGCTGCAAGGGAGCCAGAAGGCGAGGGGGCACAGGGCCGTGAACTTGTTGCCATCGAACAGCGGTGGAATGGTGACGACGGTGTGGTGAGGGCGGCACTTGCATGCGCTGGCAGGACCCTTTAGGGTTGCGAAGGTCTGACAGCCAACTGCAAAGGCCGCTCCTGTTAAATTCCGCGACCAGGCCTGTACCAGGGCCACACCGCCCTGCTGCCGCCCTCGCCTGCTGCATGTGGGGGTCGTACAACAGCACTTTGCCTGAACTAGTGCCCACCGCCAGCACAGTGCACCAGTAGTCAAGTGCAAAGCGCAGCCACCACATGTTGGCGCAATCTTTCCGGTGCAACTCCTGCAGGCGGGGAGTGGAGGCGGGGCGGGTGCATGGCAAGGACACAGGCAGCAGGCGCAGGTGGGGTGCCCAGCCCTGCCCAGATGTGTGCAACAGAAGACCAGCCCCTGCTCCGCCCCACCTGCACCAGCAGGACATCTCCATCCTTGGCATGCTGCGCTGTGGATGTGTCAGGGCGCCACAGCATCACCAGGTTGTCCACCGACTTGCTGAGCACAAAGTCACCCAGCCAGCGCACGCAGTCCACGTAGTTCCAGTGCACTCTCTGCGCTAAGAAAGCAAAGGTGCGACGGGGCGCATGGCGATGGATCGCATGCCTGACATGCCGTACCATAACATATCATGGTGTGAAATGGCAGGGTGGCGAGGTATGCACAACACGATACATAGGTAGTGGAACAGTTGAAGCGACACTG
Source organism: Ettlia oleoabundans (assembly GCA_019693395.1). NCBI lineage: Eukaryota > Viridiplantae > Chlorophyta > Chlorophyceae > Chlamydomonadales > Ettlia > Ettlia oleoabundans. Next base: position 17,225 of record JAAMXP010002524.1, on the reverse strand, counting down.
CATGAGCTGCACACCAAGCGATCCGGGGCCCCACACACTTGCATCCCAGCCAGGCTCCGCAGCCACCCACTTCTGTGGAAAACACCGGCATGGTGACGTGGCCCGTGGCAAAGGCGCGGGGCCCGCCTGGCTTCCACTTGTCACTGGCTGCTAGTGAGTGCTGGTGCTGCTCTAACGACCAGATCTTAATTTGGTTGTCCATGCCCGCTGCAGTGCATATTGTAGTTTATGGATAACATGTCATCGGGACGATGTCGGTACATTTGTGTTGTAAAAGGTTACTGGATCTTGAAGATGCGTGCGAGCGTGCGTGCATGCATCCGTGCTTGCTGGCTGTCGTGATAAATGCAGCCGGCGGATCAGGTCTGCCAGCCCGGCTTTTTTGGTGCAGCCTCGCCACTTGCACCAAGGTGCAGCCCCCACAACGCCCAGCTGACAGCAGCAAGCCTTGGAGCTCGCAGTGGCACCACCCAGCGCCCCCAGCTGATAGCCCCCCTGCCGCAGCCCTCACCTGACAGCAGGCAGTCTGCCCCCTGCTTCCAGCTCAGCGTCAGCACCTCATTGCGGTGCCCGCCATCGCCCTGGAACAGCAGCACGCAGCATCTGCACCATGGACAGGCAGCAAGAACAGTTCAGAGGCCAAAGGGGGACAGTGAAGCAAGCAGAAGCGATCCAGGCGGGGCGGGCCGGCAGACCAGCAAAGGGTGGGGTAAGGACTTGCAGGACAGGTGGACCAACCCTGGACCCAGGCTGGGGTGGTTCCCGGCACACGGCCTCAGGAAACCACCGAGTCGCAGCTGAAGCTGAAGCCGAAGCTGCGGAGCCGGCAAAGTAGGTTTGACTCCTTATAATCAATGACAGCAACCGTACTGCGGCTGTCCCCAACATCCCATACCCACCCCTGCACCAAAGCTTGTACACCACGTCCCTCTTCCAGCCATACAGCCCCATGCATTGCCGTCCAGCTGCAGCACCACCACCGCCTCTACAGCCCTCCCATCACTAGCACTCACCTTGTGCGCAGGTTCCACAGGCGCAGGCTGTGGTCCCGGCTGGCTGTGGCCACCAGCTGTGGGCGGGTGGGGTGCACCGCAACATCATTGATGGCGGACCCGTGCCCCTCAAGGCAGGCCTCAAGCGTGCCCGTCAGCGCATTTACGGCCAGCAATAACCCGTTCTTGCCCGCCAGAAGCAGCAGAGGAGCGCCGCTGGGCGCGTCCACAGACCAGGTGCAAGCATAGTACTCCTCACTGGACTGCAAAGCGGGCGCAGTATGGTGTGGTGTGCGACAAATACTACGCAGCTGTGCAGGTACTCGTAGCAATGTGTTGCGCAGACATGGGCAACATCAGGCTGCTGGGAACTCACATCAGCATCTGCAAACACTTGCAACACGGTCATCTCGCCACCAGGGAGGCAGTTGTAAATTGTGGCCTGGGCAGGGCGGGGGAGGGGGCGGGGGTGGGTGGGTGGGGGGGAGGCGGGGCGGCGCGCGCGGCAAAAACGCTTGAACTCCACTGGGGGGGCTTTGAGGTGCAATGCAAGCCATCAGGGGGAGGCGCAGCCATTGCTTGGTGCAGCTCATTTGGGAGCTGAATCAAGGAATTATTCCGTCCACCAAGCACTGACAAGCTTCAGCACCCTCTCACCTCCATGCATGGTTTCCTTGATGCCAGGAGGCTTGATTCCAACAAACAAACTCCCCAGTATAGGCCCACGGGGCTCAAGCAGCCCCACCCCCGACTCAGCCCCACAGCAGCCGCACTGCCGCAGCTTCACGCACCCGGTGACCGCCAACTGTAGCTAGAAGGTTGCCCAGGTGCGGCGCATAGTGGTTGAATGCTCCGCAGTAGATTGGCTGACGGTGTCCCTCGACTAGCCTGCAAAAGTAGCAAACGAAGGAGTGGGCGTTGCACTGACGGGGGCTGAAGCAGCGGCAGTAGGTGGGTGCCAGCTGAGCGCTGGTGGGCACCCACCAAGCCATCTCCTTATAGCACCAGCTCCCACCGGTTCCCATATCAAACACGACTGTCTCCAATGAGCCCCTAGACGCCAAACCGTCCCGGAGCTTGGTTGAAAGGCACCCTCGTGGGTTGGGCGTTTGTGGGTTCAAATGGACTTCGGTATGGGTGACAACCATGCAAACAGATGCGAAGAACTATTTTTTTCCTTCCCCATGAACCTGTCCACCTAAATCACAGTCCACCTGGCAATGACCCTCCTGGGCCGCAAAAAAACGGGGCCCGCCCGTTTCGGGGGAGATTACATTATTCTACTGCTCGTTGCTGGTTCTTGCTGCATAGTCACTCTCGGCAGCAAGCGCTCCAAGGCAGCTCCCGGCTTTGCTGGCCAGCGGCCGCGGTTCTACTGGCTGTCCTTTGAGCAACGCCTATTTATGGCACAGCGCTAGAGTGGTATAATGCTACGTACGCTGGCAAGCCTGTCCACCAATTCGCGCTATCTGACCTCCGCTCCTTCCAGGCAAGCGCTCTGCTGTCGCCATTGCGCATCAATGGGTGATCGGCGCCAAGCACCCTGGCCAACCCCCCGTTGCCGTCTCCGACACCGCCCGTCTAGCTGGCAGCTGGCACCTCCTGCCTCCCTTACCCCTGTTGCAGGCTTGGAGGCCCCCTACAGCCTGTTAGACGCTTGCCCATCCGGTCGCAGCGCACCACTCGACTGCACTGCGCTGCCGTCGCGGAGCCGTCGCTGAAGAAGATGGGCGGCAGCAAGCGTAGCGGGCGCCGCGGCGACGACCATTCCAGCGGCAGCAACAGCAAGTTGGCATTTTCGACTATGGAGAAGCAGCAGCAGCAGCAGCAGCCCTCGCAGCAGCCCTCGCAGCAGCCAAGTGACACTGAGCCCGCTCAGCAGCAGTACAGTGCTAACGGTGCCACTGCTGCCCAAGGTGCTCAGGCCATCAATGGAGCCACAGCCAATAGGCCAGGCAGTAGTGGGAGCACCTGTAGTGGTGCTGCAGCTGGGCTGCTGCCCATTGCCTTTGCTGATGGCCAGGTGACTGTGGGTGATGGCGTGGTGCTGCTGGACCGCATCACACCACAGGCGCTGGTGCCGCACCCGCAGTCAGCCGCCACAGACATGGTGCTGCTCAGCTTGGCGGCCACCAAGGGGCCAACGGCCATCGAGGACTTTTCTCTAGGAGTGGTGAGAATGCCACGCTGTGGTGGAAGAAGCGGGTGATGTGGGGTTGTGCAATGCAGGGTGCAGAGGTGATGCGTGCAAGTGGATTAGTTTGCGGCAATCCAGTCACCTTGGCATTTTCCAATATCTCAGTGTGTATCTCTGCCTGCACGTTGCGCGGCTACACGTCATGCAGCTGCGCTGCAAGCATTGGTTGTGCTGTGCCCGTAACAAGCTGTGGTGGATGACGCCAGAGTGGGGCAAGACGGCGCGGGAGCTGCCACCGGAGACGCAGGTGACTCACTGGGCTGTGATGGCACGTATGCTTTGCCTTAGGCTGGGAGCAGCTCCACAAGCCCAGTTCTCGCCGGTGCCCTACTGGTGACAGCCATGGACTTTGCAGTTCACTCTGTTTGCACATGCACGCACTTCAAGCTCCATTATGCACACCATCACTTGCTCTCCACCCCCATGCTGACCCCAGTTCTTGCTGGCGGAATTGGAGGACGGCACCTACGCCACCATCCTACCGCTCATCAGCCAGCAGAAGTTCCGGGGCACACTTCGCGCACCCAGGTGAGTGGTCATACTGCTGCGCTTGTACAGTGGGGTTGACCAGGTACTGGGTGAACCGGCCCCAGCTCCCAACTCAGCTTCACAACCGAGCAAGCATCCTCAACTGCTGTTACACATCTCTGGGAAAACTACAATAAGGGTTTAGGCTACCTGCTGAACCGCTGCCAGCCCACTGGTTGTTCCAGGTAGCTAGTGTGGCCCAACACATGTAGCTGGCCCATTGCCCTCTGGCTTTCTTGCGGCTGGCTGCACTCTCCTATTACACAACTAGCACCAGCATCCCAGTTTGGGGCTAGCACGAGAGCACACCTGTACCTGTTTAAAACAGCAGAGGCCTTGGAGGTGCAAGGCCTGGCTAGCTGGCTAGCTTTGTGTCTGCTTCTGGAAGTACTCCATTGTGAGGTTGGCAGTGAAGGCGGGGATAGAGCGGAAGCGATCAATGAACGTCTCAACCTCACGTTGAAGCCGCACACTGCAGGACAAGAGGCAACTTGTTGCTTTTGTGCGGGTGGACAGGTGACAGCCAGCAGTTTACAGCAGCTGTAGTGGCCTGGATGATGCACTTCCCCATTCACTAGCCATCCGTGCCATTTGTTAACAAAGGGACGGAGGTTATAGCCCCTGCTTTGCCGCTGGATTTGGTGCCTCACCTGAGCTCCGTGGGCACCAGCACCATGCGGTTGTCTCTCAGCATGCGAAACACCAGCTGGCTGGAAGCGTCCTCAGCGTGTTGTGGCCGCAACACAAACTGCGCCTTGAATTCCCTGCATGCATGAAATCAAGTAAAAACTAACTAGAATGGGTAAACAACAGCACACAGAACACAGACCAAAACGCCTGGCCCGCCCTGCGAGCATGACAGTATGCTGCCAGCCTGGCAGCAGGATTGAGCCACGCTCCTGTTGCCAGCTGGGGAGCGACCTGGATGCCATGCTGGGCCATGGTGCTGTCCAAATAGCCATAAGGCCACTTGTACACGCTGCCATACAGAACAGCTGTCGCTCTGTATCGACATGATACAGCTGGCGGGAGGCCCACCTAGCTGATGCGTCTGTTGCCATCTCCAGGCGATACCCAAACAGCAGGTACACAGCCTCCCTGAACAATGTGATCTGCTTGTTAAACACCTGGAAACACACACGCAGGTATATTGCGTGTCAGTAAATTGCTGTGCGATTGTTGGGGCGCAGACAAGCTCGGCTTCCCAGACGAGCAACAGTGGTGGTTGAGCTCTGCTGGCCGGCTGGCTACAATGTAGCGGTGTGCTACAAGCAAAATTGGGCCGTGCATGCCTACCTGCTGGAGCCGGTCCATGCCCTTCTGCAGCTCCGCCACCTTGCGGCGCAGCAGGTTGGTCTCACCCTCCAATTGAGCCACCCGCATGCTGCCGCCCACCACCGCTGATGGGGTGGCACTGCCTGACCCAGCGGCATTCTGCGGTTGGGGGTGAAGCAGGGTTGCTGGATTCAAAAGGTTTGCTGCATTGCACTTAATAATGACTGCTGCCACACAACCCACGTCCTGTCTAAATGAAAATATATCTGCATGTGTTTGCTGCCCAACATTTCAACTGCCTAGAAGCCGTGAGCTTGCCTTAATATGCAAGACCTCATCAGCTCAAATCAGGCAGTCTTCTTTCCCCCAACCCAACTTCTCCCACACCTGTTGCTGCTGCTCCTGTTGCGCCGGTGCTGCTGCCTCCAGGCGCTGCAAGTGCTGCTTGAGTGCCTCATTCTCGCTTTCCAGCTCCGCCACACGTGCGTCCCGCAGCTCCCGCGCCATCTCCGCCTCCGGGTTGTACTTGAAGTGCAGCACACGCGTGGTGGCGGCGTTGTATTCACCTCGACCCAACCGTTCCTATGGCAGAGGAACGGGCCGCGGGCTTGCCAAGATGGCATGCTTGCAGGCTGTGCTGTCACGTGGAGGTGCATGCTGTTTATGGTTGCATGCTGGCAAACAACAGCCCACAAGTGGCAGCAACGAACGCTTTGTTTTCTATGCCCACTTCCTTGCTGTGTCATTTAGAGCACGCATGCGCCACCCACCTGTAGCAGCGCCACCTGCTTGCCTAGGTTCTGCGCTTCCGCCTCCAAAGCCCTGGCCCTTGCCTCGGCGGCCTCAGCCCGCGCTGCCGCCTCTGATGCGTTGGCGCTGGCTCCTGCCACCGCCCTGGACCTGCTGCCCAGCTCCTCTTCCAGGCTACGCACATACGAGTGCAGCGCACCAACCTGCGCCTCCAGCTCAACAATGCGCGCCTGCTGTGGGCCCAGCTCGCTGCCTGCAGTGTTGGGTGGATAAATCGGTCCACAACACTGAAGGCCATGTGGTGGCACAGCGGGTAGGTGCCATACCAAAGGTGCTGCATTGCCAATGGTGGCTGTGGAATGGAAGGCAACGCCATTCCTCAACGGTTTTCAAAAAAAGGTGCCGTGCCTTTCTTAAGTGCATCCCTGGGTATATCAGCAATTGATGGTCTTCCCTACCGTGCTGGCTGAGGTACTCCTCATCATATGAAGCCAGTATGCTCTTCAGCCCCTCCCGCTCCTTCCCCAGCAGCACCAGCTTCCGCTCTGCGCGGCTCAACATTGCTGCAGACTCCTCGGCTGCCCGCTGTGCTGTGGCTGTCGCCAGCTCTGCCTCGTGGCGTGCTACCTCGGCCGCCTCGGCCGCTGAACGCAGCTGCGCCACCTGCTCTGCCTTGTCCCCCATCTGCTAGGTGGGGTGGTGGGAAAGATGCAGGTTCTCAGCAGCTTAACAACATCATGGAGTGACATGCCATTGAAGCTGCTACAGTTACGCGGAAGTGGCTTAAATGCTATGCATGGCGAAGGTGAAGGAAAGAACCACCACGAGTCCCTCCCTGCCGCACCCCATTCCGCTTGCCTGCACGGCTGCCTCCATTAGCTGCTGCTGCAGCCGGTTGAGCAGGTGCAGCACATCCTCGGGCGTGGCGCAATCAGCAGTGCCCTCCAGAATTATCCGCCAGCGCTGCAGCTGCTGCTCTGCCGCCTCCAGCCGGCCCTGCAGCTCCGCAGCATCGGGCAGCAGCTCCTCTGCCTGCCGCGCCCGTGCCTCTGCACGTTCAAGCTGCTCCCGCAGCACATGCACATTGCTGCAAGGCAGGCAGGGTGGGCAGGGGGTACTTGATGGCTTGATTGCTGTCTGCACATACGTGGCATATGCTGCAGATAAATGTATCCAGTAGCTTTTGCTGCAACCCTTCCCTTCCCAGCAACTTTATGATATTGTTGTCCAGCCATTCTGAGGCTCCTCACTCACGTGGCCTGCTCCTTGAGCCTGCGTGCCTCCCCTACTAATGCCTCCTGCTCCCTCAGCTGCTTCCTTAGTGACTTGACCAGGACGGCATCACCGCCGCCGCCACCGCTCTTGGCTGCCTCCGCTGCTGTCTCTGCGTGCACCAGGCGCCGCTCTGTGGCTGCCAGGGTGGCCTCTAGCGAGCGCTTGTCGGCAGAGGCCCGCTCTGCCAGGGAAACTGCCTCGCCCAGCTGCTGCTGCAACAGGCGCGTAGCGGCAACCTCGGCCTCGTACCGCCCCTGAGCGGTACGCAGCGCCACCTCGGCACGCCGACCTTCCTCCTCACGTTCCGCCTGCACCTGCTCCAACTCACGCTGCAGCTGCGTCACCTGCAGCCGCAGCCCCGCGCTGGCATGGCCCACCAGCTCGTCAGCGGCCACCGGTGCAGCGGCAGCTGCCGTCGCCGCTTCCTCCGCAGTCGCCAATGCGCGCTGCTGCGCGGCCTCAAGGGCTGCATGCGCTGCACGCAGCTGCTGGCTCAGCCCTGCACTGTGCTGAACCTCCAAGCGCAGCGCTTCCTGTTGCTCCTGCAGCTGCAGCTCCAGCTGGGCCTCCCGCGCCTGCTGCCGTGCCGACGCGCCGCTGCTTGCATTGCGCAGGCGGCCCACCTCACTATGCGCCTCCTCCAGCTGCCCAGTTAGCTGCGTCTCCCGCTGCTTCAGTCGCTGCACCTCCTGCTCCAGCTCTCGGTGCTTGCTGGCGCGCTGGGCAAAGAATTCAAAGACGTCGGTCTTGCCTCCCGGCTCCTCAAAATCCTCTGCTGCCATTGGCGGCGGCGGCGAAAAGGCGTCAGGCGGGGTGCTGGCCAGCAAGCCCAGCTCCCCGGCCCTCCGCCTCTTTGCTGACTTCTCGGTGCTCATCACCACTGCTGCTTGGCAGCTCGGCGCTGCAAAACAGCAGCGCCCAGAACGGATTTTGCTTGGGGCCTGCCTCTGCCGTTGAGGCTGCACAGCTTGAGCAAGAATGGACTTGCAACGATCGCCAGTCGGGCGTGACGCTGCGACCTTAGAGTTCGCTGAGCGCCACTGCAGACAACCAACTCGTGGTGGCCTGTTGCTGCCCACAAACACCCTACCCAAGCTTGGTTTCAAATTTCAAGCCCGTCGACACACTTTCGTGACTAATTTTTTCTCAGCTACCCTGCTGTGCCCTCAGAGCGCGCCTGAAGTGCCGCCCGCGCTGTCGCCACCCGGCCCTCTCTGCAGGAAGGGTAGCATGGATCACGCTCATGCCGTGATGCAACTGCGCATGGAGAGTGGTGATGACACGGTGATGACTGACTACTTTGAAGATGCGGTACTACTGGCGGCTGGGCAGGAGCCCTTTGCCCTGGTGGAGGCGGCCGTGACGGCAGCAGCGCGGCTCAGCGGCGGCGCGCGGCCGCTGAGCGAGAAGCAGCTGCCGCCCAACCTGGACGTCTTTGGGTGGTGCAGTTGGGACAGGTGAGGCATGGTAAGCAGTCGCACCAAGTGTGCTGCCTTGACCGCCCCATGGGTTGTACCCTTTCGTTGACTAAAACCGTTCCCATGTTCCTCTCTCATCATCATGGCTTGATTTCCCTGTCCCGATGACAGCTTCTACTCCGCAGTCAATGCCTCGGGCTTATCAGAAGCAGTGCAGAGCTTGAGCAGCGGCGGTGAGTCACCTTCTGCTTGCCATGCAAACCTGCGTTCAGCTCTCTTGGTCCTGCTCACCTTGACAGCATCGCACAAACGTTGTGCTGGCTGGGTGCTGACGTCTCACACCTTGCCTGCGTCCCTCTTTTCTGCCGTCATGGCTGTCAAGCTCTGCCTGTGCCTGATCTTTCGCGCGGTTTCCTGTCCCTACAGGCACGCCTCCACGCTGGGTTGTGATTGATGACGGCTGGCAGTGCACCGAGGTGGACGAGCCGTACCGCAACATACCCACTGAGCAGCTGAAGCAAAGGATGCTCAAGGACAGGGCGGAAAAGGTGTGGTGATGATTTTGAGTGGCGGGGTGCGCCAGTGGGGATCCCGTTTGCCAGCTGTCTGTGTCACTTAGCATAGGCCCCTGTGGCTGCTACAGCAGCGCCTCAGTAGCAGTTCACACTGGCTGAGCATGAAGAGGCTTTGCACCCCGCTGCTGGGAACACAGTGCGCCCCTTGCGAGTTGCAGCTGCTGTAGCCTACTTGCCAGCCAGGGACAGCAGCCTGTGAATCACTCAAACAACAACCAGGTAGTTCACCAGCGCCTCACCATCCCTGCACCGGCTCCCGCCCCGCCAGACCCCCCATATGCTTGCTGGCTCCCCTTCCCTTCAGTCTGGCGATGCGGCTCTGCGTGAGGCGTACCTGGAGGGAGAGATGGAGGCGCTGGGACAGGCCGCGCGAGATATACCTGCGGGCTCAGCCATGGGCGCATACCTGCAGGAGATACGCGCCTCTGGTGGGTCCGTGGGGATTGGCTGGTCCCAGGGTGGGTGGGAGGGTGACTGGATTTATGTGAACACGCACGGGGCTGGGTGTTTGTATTGTTGCAACGGCTAGGCGTGATGGCTGGCGGCCTTGTTTGTGCTTGCCAAGAGGGCGATTGAGTGGTCCCGAGGAGGCATGAATGGCAGGCCGTGTTGTTGCGACACCCCACGACCTTTAACGGTGCGGTGGCTGAAGCTGAGTACTGACGCGTTAGGACTGCTGCCTGGTGTGGCACATACAGCACTTCCCCATCCCTGTGGCGCACCCCATGCCCCCTGCAGGTCCCCCTGACGAGGATGGCTCCCCCACTGGTGTGGACTACCACGCCCTTGCGCGCCAGCATGTGTCCAGTGGGGCGCAGGAAGTGCAGCTCTCTCCCGCCAAGCGCAAGCCGTTGGTGGTGCGAGCCACCTCCACCATTTTCCAGGTGATTGAGGCGGTGGTGTGGGTGGTGTGGGTGGTGGGGTCGGCAGCTAACAGAACATTGCAGGGCCATCCTCTGACGCAGTACACCGTCATTATCAGGCATGGAGGGCAGCACAGGTTGGCAGCCATGACAATGGCCCTTTGGCACACTCATGCGCAGCTACTCATGGGCTGTTTCTCCAGCCGCCTTCACACCATGGGGCACCCACTTCTCACCCCCAGCCCAACTTGCCCTCTCACCCTGCAGTACATTGTGGGGTTGATAGTTGGTGCTTTCCAGGCGGTGGTGGTGCTGTTCTACCAGTGGGTGGTGGACCCGGCAGAACACGGGACCTGGTGGGTGGGCCACATTTACCACTGGATGATTGCATGCCTGGTGTCGGCGACATATGCTGGTAGCACAGTTCTGCAGTTTGGTGCCCTACCGCCGCACCCACCTTCCTGCACTTGGGTATGATGGCATATGATTGCACATGTCCCTATTCCCCTCAGTGCGACAGCTGTAGCATATGCTGGTTCAGCGCTCATTTACCACACTCAACGTCACACTTGCCCACCCCACCCCCACCCCACACCCCCCCCACACACACACATGTGGCGCGCCTGTGTGCAGGCCTGTGCGTTTCTTCACCTACCTCACGACTGGGCCCATCAAGGGCTCCATGCTGCAATTCTTTGCCGACTCAACCAATTTCACACGCAGGTGTGTGTGTGAAGGGGAGGCACGTGAATAGGAAAGGGAAAGGGTTGCACGGGGCGAGTGCATGGCCATGGGACTGTATGGGGTGAAAAGATGGGCATGTGATGTGAAAGCCCGAGGGGAAAGCAACAGTTGTGTCCTGCCCTTTGCTGCACCATGTCCCCTCCCCCTGCCCCTTTCTCTGTCCCTCACCGCATATCTACTGGTGTGTTCCTTGCCTGGCAGGCTAACAGACATCAAGGCCAATGCCAAGTTTTCGTCCCCGTACGCCACCGCTGAGGACATCTCGTCGGTAAGACAAGTGGGCTAGTGGAGGACGGGTGGGGGGGTCTGGTGGCGGTTTGTAGAGCAGCAGGGAGGGGGCCCATGCTTGCAGCAGCCATGGGGTGAGCCATGGCGTGAAGACGGAGTGGTCTGCCAGCTGTCACCTGCCCAGCAGCCTGCACACTGACAGTCCATGGACGCCGGGTCCCAGCCGCATCACCTGTTCAGCAGTGTGTGCTATGACCAGGCTTTAGGAGGCATCACCCACCTGCCTGCGCTGCCAGCCCCGCACGGACCACCTCACACATGTGCTGCCAGGCACCCACACTCACGCTGCGGTATTATGGCGGGGCCTGGTTGGGTGTGCGTTTGCCGCAGGGTCGGCGTGAGGATCTCAAGTCAGTGGTGGAGCACCTGCAGAAGCGGTACAACGTGCAGTACATCTACTGCTGGCACGGTGGGTGGCCGCTTGTGCGCGAAGCTGGCAACCTTTGTGTGACTGCCAGCCTGCACATGCCTGCCTGAGCACAGCAATTGCTTCGCCCCCAGCACTGTGCCAATTTTCCACCTGTGATGCTGCACCTCGCTCCCCTCCCCTTGTGCCCCTCCTCAGGCTTGTCTGCGTACTGGAGCGGCGTGTCCCCCACCGCCCCCGCTGTACGAAAGTACGACCCCAAACTCTACTTCCCCAAACCCACTCCGGGCCTCAGTGAAATTGAACCCAGGTGGGCTGACCTGCGTTGAAATTTGAAGGGTGGGCCCGGGGTTGCCGATGGCTGGCTGTGCATTGTTGGCTGGCTGGTCGTCAGTTGGCTGGGTGGATGGGCTGGCAGTTGGCTAGGTGGGTGGAGTCCCAATACTGAAGCAACAGGTTGCAGTGTGGGTCCTATCCGCTGGCGCCTTCTTTCACCTCCAAATCATAAGTTCCCCATCCTCCAAAGTTCACATTCTTCACCCCACCTCGCCCACCCCCTGTGCAGCACTGCCTGGAACCCCGGCATTCTGGCGGGCGTGAGCATAGCCCACAGAGTGGATGAGCTGTTCAGCGACATGCATGCCTATCTGGCGGATGCAGGTGGGTGGGTTGGCCAGTGGGTGGCCGGTCCTGAGCTCATGAGTGGTTGGATGGGTGGATGTTGCCGATCAACAATGCATGTTGGGGGGGTGCGCGGTTGATGGAGATATGATGTGTGGGAGTTGGGGGCATGGGAAACCCGCCACCCCAGGGTTGGGGGGCTGACAAACGGAGGGGTGGCTCAACCGCAAAGCCGCTTGATGGGGGGCAGTAAGTGAGGGCGGTTGTTATACCACAGCACCACCTTGTCCACTCAAGGGTGAGGCCTGACGTGCCCCGCTCCCTTCTCGCCCATTGTTCCATGGCTGCGGCTGTCACTGCAGGCATCAGCGGTGTCAAGGTTGACTGCCAGGCGGGGGTGGGCCTGGTGGGCAGCGCTGTGGGTGGCGGGCCAGCGGCAGCTCTGCGCGTGCACACCGCCCTGGAGGACTCGATTGCCGCGCACTTTGCCGACAATCACGCCATCAACTGCATGTGCCACTCCACGGAGAACATCTACCGCTGGAGGGACACAGCGGTGGCGCGCGCCTCGGGTGGGTGGGCAGGTGGCCTGGTGCGAGGGGAGTGACAAGTAGCCCAGCACAAGGACACGTGGTTGCATGAACCGTACTTTGACCACACAGCGACATAGTGATGCGAGTTGCATAGCGTGGCTCATGCTCAGGCCCCTCCTTCCCCTCCATGCCGGCTGACACCAACCATTCCATGTGCATCCCCATTTTTCCTGTCCCCTGCAGACGACTTCTACCCCACGGACCGGGCCTCACACATTCCCCACCTGGCAGCCTGCGCCTTCAACGCCATCTTCATATCGCCCCTGGCTCTGCCGGGTAAGCTGGGGCCATGTTGCGGCCCAGGAGCAACCGGGCTGCCAGCGTTTGGGATGAAGCGGCCGCCATCTTTGCCTCTTGAGCGTTTTGACAGGGCTGCGGGAGCGCGGGCCTGCCAACAGAATAAGAGTTGCCTTTTCTTCCATACACCACACCTTCACTGCACACCATCCACACGCATGCCTGCCTGTCCTCGCCCCAGTCCCCAACAAGCAGCCCCACCACACCCCCAGGCCCACCCATTCCCCTCGATGTCCTGCTGCCCTCCCTGCCCTCCGCTGTGCAGACTGGGACATGTTTTCCAGTCGCCATGTGGCCGCAGACATCCACGCAGCTGCCCGCGCCGTCAGCGGGGGCCCCGTGTACGTGTCTGACGCCCCGGGCTCACATGCATTTGAGGTGCTGCGCCGCCTGGTGCTGCCAGACGGAACTGTGCTGCGGGCGCAGCTGCCGGGGCGGCCGACACGGGACAGCCTGTTCAGGGATGTGATGCGGGACGGCAGCAGCCTGCTCAAGGTGAATTTTTTTTGGGGAGGGACGCGCGCGTGCGCGCGCGGCCGGGCGGGCGCTAGCCACCTAGCCACACGCTGGTAGTAAGGCCGGGGCTTTGAGGTTGTTGGCTGCTGCTGTGCTGCACTGGGGCTGCACAATGCTTCTGTTGATATGAGTGTTATGGACAGTGCTGATTTGACTTGCACTCAACAGGCGGTGCAACCGCTGCGGCACCCCGGGCCTGGAACCCAGTTCCTTAGGCCTCAGCCCTAGCCTCTGTCCGCTCTTTGCCCCATCATCCCCTGGAACTCGTCATTTCTTGCTAACTCTGCTGACCAAGTACTTTAGCCTTCCAATATGCTGTTCACCCACCCGTTCCGCTGTTGTTGATCGCAGGTTTGGAACATGAACGCCAGCGGCGGTGTGGTTGGGGTGTTCAACCTGCAGGGAGCCTCATGGGACCGCTCCCGCCGCCGCTTCTACATACACAGCAGCACGCGGCCGCAGCTGGAGAGTGAGTGCTGGCTGTTGCAAGGGCTGCTGCCTAACTAGGCCGCCAGCCCTGCATTGCACCGCTTTCCTGCCTTCCTGCCTGCTGGCTGGCCTGCCTGCCTGCCTGCCTCATGCCTGCCTGTCCATCTGCCTTTGTGGGCGCCTGTCTTGGCCCCTGCCGGGCCCCTTTGCTGCACATTTGGCTTTTGCTATCTGTTTCTGGCCCTGAGCGAGGCTTCAAGAGCCCACGTGCCTGCCCCCATGGCTCACTGTGTGCGTGTGCCCCGCTACCCGCAGCCTTGGTGCGCCCCACTGATGTGGAGGTGTTCCGCCAGCAGCTGGAGGCAGCGGGGTGCGATGTGGCAGGCATGCTGGCACGGGCAGCACAGAAAGACGTCGTAGGCAGCATGCCACAGCATGATGGCCGCCAGCGTAGCGCCAGCCCCGGTCAGAACGGCAGCATCAGGGGCGGTATCGGCAGCGTCAATGCCAGCGTGGATGTCGGCAGCAGCTTGGATGAGGACGGCGCCGGCAGCAAGGCCAACGGCAATGGCTGCAGCTGTGTGGGTGCCGCTGCATCGCTGGGTGGGGGTGAGGAGGAGGATGAGGTGGCGCCCCGCCTTGGTGTGCCCGACTTTGCGGTCTATGTGGGGACCAGCCAGGAGCTGCACCGCGTATCATGGGACCAGGGTGTGCCCATCAGCCTGCAGGGTGAGTGAAGGGCAGCCTAAGGTGGTAGGTCCCATAGCTGGCAAGCCCTGGCGGCACCATGCTGGCCTATGGGCAGAGGGGCTGCCTGTGGGTTCTTTGCAGCTATTTGATGCTGCCTGTATTTTCCTACTGCCACACTGTTACGAGCGCATTTTGACCCCCCACCATCC
>JAAMXP010002522.1:372-11635 GCA_019693395.1 Ettlia oleoabundans | reverse complement strand
CACACACACACACACACACACACACACACACACACACACACTCCTGACCCAGTACAACACCCAATGTGTCCCCCCACGGATGACCCCCCAGGTGGGGCACGCCTTGGGCCAAGAGCTGGAGCAACATGCGGTTCACAACATGATGCAAATGGCGGCTGACCACGTGCTGGGCTGGAGCAGCGGCGCGGGGCGGGGCAGGGGCGCGGGCGGGAGGCTGAATTTGGCGGAGTTTCGCCGCCTGGTGGAGCACTTTAGGGTGGCTGCTGAGTAGGGCTGTTAGCAGGCTTGGTAGATGTGGTTTGCACAAGACTGGTTGCCGCTTTAGGGTGACTGCAGATCAGGGCTGATTGGGGGCTAGTTGAAATGCAATTTGTCCACCCTTCTTTCACTTTGATGAGCAGTCAGTGTAAGCTCATGAGCTGCTCCGTCATGACCCTGACAAGCAGTCTGAGCCTGGCGGAGTTTCGCCGCCTGGTGGAGCACTTCAGGGTGGCTGCTAAGTAGGGCCTTTTGCAACGCAAGCCTAGCGTGGCTGAAAGAGGTTACACCATTGTACGGTGGTTGCTGAAAAGCTCGGATAGCATCAGGTTGCATTGAATCCATCCATCCCTTTCTTTCTTCTCGGAGGTCAGTGTGTGTTCACGTGACCTACTCTCACCCTGACAGACAGGCTGAACCTGAGGGAGCGCCGGCGGCGGGTGGAACACTCCAGGGTGGCTGCTGAGTAGGATGGCTGCTGAACAGGATATTTGTACCCTAGTTTGGACTCTGTTTCATTTAGCACTCTAGGTTGTTGTAACGTGTTCATGAAACGTGTTGAAAGTGGCTGAAACAATTTGTTAGTCGCACTTCAAAGTGGCTGACTGATGAGTAGGCCGGTTGGACTAGCGCTGCAGCAAATTTAGTACCAGGTTGAGTACCAGGTTATGTACCAGTGTAAGTAACAAGTACTGTACCGCTTCAGGGCGGCTACTGAGACGTTACCGAGGCTTTGGTTTATGCACATATCGCCGGCGCGGCGGCAGGCGGCGCGGGGGTAGCAAACAACCGGGTGGAGAGCTCAACTCACGAGCTCCCTACCATGAGCTCCCGCATATACAGATGAAAGCAGTGGGTGAATGGGCAAAAAGGCGTTGCGAGCTAATGACGAAATGGCAGGCCGATGCAGTGAAAGGCAGGGAACCCCAATCATTGAAAGAGTTGAGCGTAAAGGGAGAGGTGGAAAAATATATATTGCCTGACCAAGACCAAGGCCATGCCCACGTGCTGGATGCGCTACTGCTGCTGGAAGCCCCGCCCGCGGTGTAGCCGTTTGCGTATGCCGGGTGCTGATGGCGCAGGCAGCAGCGCCACATTGTCGTCGTCACGATGCATGGGGCTGCCAGCCAAAGACATGACCTCCTCCATGCAGCTGTTGCAGTTGCTGCTGCCTTCTGAGAGGCGTCTCAAGGAGCTGCTGCTGCTAGGCGTGGCGTCGGCTTGGCTGAGCTGCGCAGCCTGGGGTGCTGGAGATTGATGGTTGGGTGACGCCTCTGCATTTCAGACAAAAAAGGCGCAACGCAGGTGACCAAAACAGCAGCCATGGCTGCGGCAGCAGGCTGGCTACACAGTCAAACGGGCAGGTCAAGCTGATGCACGGGCACCCACCTTCCCATGGAGGCACTGTTTTGGGGGGGAATGGTGGCAGCTCCGCTGGGCGGGGAATCTCGCTCATTGCCTCTGCAGCGCAAGGGCAAAAGTGTGCTGTGTGCGGGCAGAGAAGGGTTACAAGGGTGGGGAGAGCGGGCGCCTTTATCAGCAGAAAGCAGCAGGCATTCTGCCACCGCCACGCAGAGCCTACAGCAGCGCAGATGCCTACCCGCAGGCACGCACCTAAGCGCTGTAACAGATCGCGCCGCTCGAATACCAGCTGTGTGTGATAATGGGTCCATTCAAAACACTCGGCCCATGCGGTCTGATCTCCACCTTTTGCAGCCGCCAGGTGCAACTTCAACATCCTGTCGCCTACTTGCTTTATCAATGATTCAAGCTCCTGCACCCTCCTATGCTCAGCAACCCCCTCTCGGCTTAATGCTGCTCCCATGCTGCCGGTGTGGCAGCTGCGGCTGCCGTGACGGCTGCGACGGTCACGGGCTGTGCGGTGTGCGGCGCCGGCAAGCAAGGGGGAGGCTGGTAACAAGCACCAGCGACTTATGTTGATGAGCGGCTGCCCTTCTGCGAGCACCGAGCACTGCTAACGTGAGGAAGGAGCTGCTTCCGGGAGGCTGCCGAGCGCTGAGAACTCGCAAAGTCCCTGATTCAGCAAGCGGAACCGACGCTTCTGCAGACAGAAGGCAAAAGCGAGCAGGTCGGGCGGGTCAGGCAGAGGAGAGCAACTGCCCGGCCAGCATGAAGGGCTGCATTGCCGAATCAACCTCGCTTGCCTGGACACCGCGGCTCTAGTATGTCTCAGCGCGCAGCAGGGCACTGCGTGTAATACAAGACAACGAACTGCGACGGCTTCAGCGACGAGGCATGGCAAAGAGCTATAGCACCCAGCCAGCAACTCACCTCGAACGAATCACAGCGACAGCGGCAACGGCGAATACAAGGCCGGAGAACGGCGGGTTGTCGCTCCTGCCTAATTGCGCAAATGCTGCGGCGCCCCATCCCGAGAGAGCCAGGGACTTGGAAATCACGCTCCTCTTGTACGGTCGAAGTACATATCAGGGGTGTGCGTGTTATTTTTCTTCTTGTTCTTCCTTCCTCGGTTATCCCTCGGCGATGCAGCCGGGCGGGTCTGTGTCATTTCTCTCCACGCTGGTGCATAATGGCGAGGCGCGCCCGCAACGACGATGCAGGTGACCTGCGTTCTCCTTCCGGACTCACAGCGCCACCCACCATTATTGTAAGGCTACTCCTCTTTGCTGGGTTGAGCCAATGAACCTGCCACTCGCACTGGTGCAGACAAGCTTTCCAGGCTTTCGGTAGCCGAAACCGCGCTGGGCTCCAGGCGTGCTGCCAGATCTAAGCTAAGCACTGCTGATGGCGCTTCCCCAAGCGCCACCGAAACTGCCGTGTTCGAGCGGGCTTATCAGGAACACACAGCCGTCATTGAACAGTCCCTGCGGGAAGTGCTGGTGCCACTGGGTAAGAAGTACTGTGGGCGCTGTCCCCTGTGTGGATTTGTGCCCAAAAGGCTGATGCACCTTGTGCAGCCGCTGAACACGCCTGCTGGGGACGGGTTTGGCTGCTATCCTCGTCCTTGGCAGCACCAGTATGAACGGGCTGCTGTCTGGCAGTGCCTACGCAAGGTTGCATACTACAATGCCTGGCTAGTTTTTTACGAGTATGGTATTCAGAGAGCCCTGGCTGACTGCGCTTGCAGGCGCTGGGAAGGAGCTTGCCGCGAGTGTGGCGGCGGCCATAGCCATTCTGCCTGGTAAGTCACATCGGGGCCATCTTCTCGCCTTTGTGGCAAGCTGACAGCACGCATCTGCAACCGCCTCGTTCTGGAAGTGCTTAACAAGTTTAAGATGCGTCTCACTCAACGCGTTCTCATTGTTGTGTCTGTTGGCCCACGCCGCCTCAACCAACTTGTGGCATTGGCCTGTCTGCAGACGATGGGGTGCGTCGCTGGCTTATCGCGCTGAAGATTTGCTGCGACTTGCATGCTCAATGCAACGTCTGCCTGGTGCGCTTGGAGCCCTACAGCTGGCCAAAGGTGGGCGCTGCACCTACCTGCATGTTGTCTTATTGCTCGGGAATTGGGCAGGGGAATGATTTGGTGGTCCAACAATCTCCAACAATCTTGTTGGTCATTCAACAGGCATAACTGCTTGCCACCTGCCCATCTCAGTGCCAGCTACTGGCCGCCAAACCGCTGGGTTCCTGTTGCCTTACTTATCCTTTTGCGGGCCAGCCTGCACCAAATGCAATGTTTTGCTTCAGCTTATGAACTGCTGTTCTGATGCAGGACATATTGGGTTTCGTCTCTTTCGTATTGGGAGGCTGGCTCTGCCGGTTGTTCGCCGCCCGCAGCATGTGCTTGTATTTGGAAGCGTTTGAGTTACGCATGCGGATAGCCTGCGTGGGCCTTTATGTCGCAGCGGGCGTGCGGTATTGGGTAGGACTCTTTGCGCTTGCAATGTACTTCGGCAACCTCCTCTACGATTACAGCACCAGGGTCATCGACCAGATGCAGAGCGACCTTCAGGAGCTAATTGATCTGAAGGGCAAGCTGGACGGGGCAAGATCGGGCCTTGCGCTTCCCGACTTGTCTGACCAACAGTGGAATGCTCTGCAGCTGCTGTTTGTCGGCAGCTTTGAGGAGACACAGGCGGCGCTCACAGCAACAAAGGCGCGTGCCCGCAGCGCCATTAGGAATTTGCTTGACTGCAGACGATGGGGCCAGATCATGGCAGGGCAGCCGCAGCAGGCCGTAGCAGGCAATGTAGGCGGCGTAGCAGCAGGCCCATTGCTAACTGCAGCACCGGAAGCAGGCGGCGCGGTTCCGGAGGGGTAAGACAGGAGAAAGTGGCGACAGCCTGAGTTGGCGCAGACCAGCCTATTTTGCCCAACTTTGGCCTTTGCATCTAGCACACCCCTGCCGCATAGCTCCCCTTCTGCCGGAACCCCCATGTTGACTTGCACTGCTTTGTTTCCCTGCCGTGCACTGTCGCCATCATTGTTGTTTGCCTCTCACCTGCCCCTACTCCTGCTATGCACGTTTCCATCTGTCTGCTGCAGGAATGTTTGAGGTGGATGGACTGGTGCTGTCAGCGGCGAGTGGCAAGACTGGCACGGACGCCCTGCACCCTGCCCAGCAGCTGCAGCAAGTGGCGCTTCGTCGCGCTACTGCGCACCGGCGGCCAGCAATATCGCCAGCTGGGTAGAGGTGCATCTGCAGCACTGTAGGCTGGACCCAACTTGCAGGAATTCATCGCTCCTATGGCAGTTAACACGATAGCTTGCATTTTGAACTGCAAAAATACATCCCATGCCTTTAACGACTGAGTGCCTAGATGCAGCAAAGCACGTGCATGCTGCGACACAGCAGGGGCAGCCGCTGCTCCCATGGTGCTGATTGCCAAAAATGATTGAGAAGCGGCCGATATATTGCACAGTAGCTGGTTGGGCGGGCAGTGCAGGCCACTTGTTTCCCATCATCTGCAGTAGTGCGCTACCCAGTGATGCCGCGAGTTTCTGCTGCAGACCAACGTGATGAGAAGCAGAAATCAGGCTTTACAAGCAAAAAGGGGGCAAAATCAGCGCATTGACCAGCTAGCCTCGTTTTCTTCGCGTTTGTCGCTTGTTTGCCACTGTTCACTTCCTGCAGCCGTTGGCAAGTTTGAGGCCAAATTGCGGCCTGGCAGCGAGGCCCCAAAGCTGGCCGCGTGCACTTGGAACCTGGCCGCCAAGTCAGCGCGCTCAACACCGAGGCTGAATTTTGGAACATAACTCAGCACTCAGCAAACCGCAACAAAGGGGGAGGGAAGGGCAGGGAGGTGTGAAAGAAAGGCCATCAGTCACCAAATCTGAAATACTGCTTAATGTTCGGAAACTTGGTTCAGCAAAGGTGCAGTTGGTGTGAGGTTTCATGTCAGTTTAGGGTTTTGTTGTACTCATTTGACAGCTCTTGGCTGGCAGCTGGCTGGAAGACGTTTCGCTGTGAAACACTCACATGTCGTGGCTAACATGCCTTCAGTAACTGACTGGGACGGGAATGGCTACAAAGCCTAAAGTCATCGGGTCACGGCTGCGGGCACACTGGGCACCACATAGCGGGCCCATGTTGGAAATGCCACTCACACACAAATACCATGGGTGGCAAGGTAGCGAGCGTAGACCAGCCGGACCTGCATTTCAGCAATGCAGGTAGGTCCATATTGGTGCGAAGCAGCAGGGCGGGTGTAGGCGTTTGGGCACCTCAACTCATGCAGTTGGCGCCAGAAAAAGGAGTGACGCATCGCATAACATAGGCATAGCCCTGGATGAGGCCGGGACAGATGCCACACCTCGGTATAACACCTGATACAGCTGGCGTTGCTGTGAGGCTTCAGCATGGAAAGAGGAGACAGCTTGCTGCGCTCGTAGAAATGGCATGAAAAGCAAGCTCTTCTTTCATCAAGCAGCTCATGGGGTCCGGCAGTAAGGTGACATTGGTTGGTCAGCTTCTTCACGGGTAGGTTTCTGGTTGTTCTCATCGCGGCGATGGCAGAGGGCATCCAAATGGCTGCACCCATGAAAAAGTGTCGAAATGGCAAGAAAAATGTCAAAATGCTAAGGTGCTCGTCCCTCTCACTGTCATTCTCTGATTTTCACCCAGCACTTAAGGGCCACCCAGTGCTGTTAGCAAGCTCAAATGAAGTCATAGGTCACTGCTGGCTACCTGCCCCTCTCACCAGAGTCACAAAAGGCATCAGTCATCTGATTTGCTGATATCCTGTGGTGATGAGAAATAACATTTAAAGCCATGCTGTGTCACGGCAAAAGAACCGCTGCAGACAAGAATGGCAACAGGAATCGTTGGTTGGTGGCCGGCATTGGCAATAGAACAGCTGGCCAACATCATTCAAAAAGCAGACCAGGTTCAACAATACCGTGGGCAGAGTTCACCACAGGCAAAGTAAGGGTAGAAATGTATGAGGTTCGTTGCCAGCCAGCAGCTGGGGCAAAGCCCCAGTTTACCGTGTGATTGTAGCTCAAACTCCAGCTCGTCCCACAGGTCACGTGGTCTGCGGAAAACATGCATCAGAAGTACAGCCACGGTGATGGCAAGACTGGTCATGGAGAAGAGCGTTGACAGGCATCAATGAAGAGCGATGACGCCACAGCACCAGCTCTAGGCATGTGGGCGCCCATATGACTGGATGTTCAATGGTTACGAGTTGTTTGTTCAATGCTGGGGAATGGTAGCCTGCATGAATATCACGAGGGCACGTGAAGTCAGCGCCTGTACGTGGAGATGGGGCAGTACATAGTACGTAAGTATCAAACCGCAGAAATGAGGACATTTGTGCTAGCACATTAGTGCAAGTCGGCAGATAACCAACTGACTGCGAGAAGGCACAGGAATAGGCAGCTTGTGCCTGCAGTTACAGGCAACCCAACCTACGTTTGGCACAAGGAGGGTGCAAAATTGCGCAAAAAGCATTCCGCTGAGTAGGTTCGCCTGCAAACATGGGAGGGACCTGGCAGCAACCAGCCTCACTTGCAACCGCTTCGCTGTTGGCAGAAAGTGGAAAAACATGGGTCTGTAGAAGTCAAACATGCAGGTGTATCACCTCAGGAGTCAGGGTAGCACACTTTAACTACCAGAGCACATGGAATATTTGTGGAGGGCCCCTCCCCTTCACCCAACTTGGCCCTACCAGATATGCGCGTCGCCTATGAACCACAGCGTCCGGCCACGAAATCGTTAACAAAGCTCGCAGGGTGTGAAGGCCTGCTCCGGGTCAGGAAGGAACCGCATGTACAGAAATCAAGGTGCTAGGCAGTGAAATGGAGAGGGTGGGGTGCAGCGCTCCCTGCCAAGGTACTGATGTGCACATTGCTACACAAGTTAACCACCGTCATCCAAAACACACGATCCGGCTGCAGTACACACAATGCCCAGAAAACAGAGACAAAGCCGCTCAAGTATAGAACCTGCAGGCTTGCCATGAACGGACACGGTCGCTCAGCTAAGGAATCGCAATTTGGCCATGTGACCTACATGCGGCTGGTAGCCCTTGTCAGACGTCGCACGGCGATCTCCGACTGTTTTTGTCACGGGTACAACGAGTCACACGTCGCATTGTCAAACATGCATACTCCTCTACCGCTGGGCAATACGGGCAAGGCGTGCTGTGCTTGGGCATAGTGGAGGTGTCAAACAGAAAGGGCAGTTGGTTGCCATCCTTGTGCAACCCAGCTGGCGCTAGACTGAGCCTGCCAATCAAACAAATTGAAATGGCACGCTGTAAAAGTGGGGGCTGAAGAAGCTGGACCGTGACAGGGGCTGTGGGTGGCTTCTACACAAAGATCTCCTTTCCAACTATCCAAGGATTGACATTGGCTGGAGGTGTGGCATGGAGAGGTGACCCATACGAGCCAAGGAGACTGGCACGACCAACCACATCGCTACCAGCTAAAAGAGGTTAGACACTTTAATAACCTACTGTTAGGGTACAGGAGGCAACGAGACTGCGGTTCTTGGAACACAAAGCTGTGGGGTGCAGCTGCCCTTTGGGCAAGGCTGAGGGTGAAGAGCAGGCTGCTGTGGCCGCCTGCCGCTTTTGTAGTTATACTGCTGCCCCGTCTTGCTCAGCAGAAACCAGGCCAGCAGCACCGTTCCACTTCATAGCGCAACGAAGACCGCTGGGCGGTTCAAACTGGCGGAAGTGCTTTGGTTGGCCATGTAGGACATCTGGGCACCTACGCTCATCACGTGCCCAGCCCGTAGATAGCCTTGTTCAGCATTGAAGCTACACACAGATGACATCGTGATCACAGCAATGCCCTGCTGACCCATGGTGCACCAATCTGACAGCCTGTCGCTCCGATGGACAACACCCACGGCCGCTTCTCCTTCGTTTAGTCTTTGCCCAGGCTTGTACGTTTACTACTTGCTCCACGACGTTGGATGTCTCCTCAATGGATTTTCTGGAAACTCTGCTGCCCGCGACAGTCGTGCAGGCCCTGCGCTTACTCTTTTGCACTCCTCCGCCCCATACGAACGCGGTGCGCGAGGAGCGATTCCGTGTGCGGCGTCTGCTGAACGAAGAACGCCGCAAGCCGCCCGAGTTTCGAGACGAGGCTCGGATAACGGAGCTTTGCAAGCTGGACCGCCAGGCACACAGGGACTTTTACCATGTGGGTCGGTTTGCTTGAAGGGACCGGTTTGCTTACCAGCGACGCCAACACTGGTTTGTGCCACGCGGCGTCATACCCTGCCCTACCTGTGCCGCACACCCTTTGCTTGCAATGCACTGCAGAGTATGGCGGTTTCGCTTGAGCAGCAGGCTCAAACTTTCTCGAGCATTCCTTCCGAGCAGTGCTGTTTGGGCTGCAACCGTGTGCGAGAACGGGCGGTAGCATCCTGTAAAGCCCGTGCAGCGTTTTTCCGAGCATTGGTGCGGCAGAAGGAGGAAGACCTTTGTGCACTCTTGGAGGGTCGCAAACCTCAGCTTGTGTCGTTGGCTCGTTTGCAGCTGGAGCTGACAGAGGACATGCTGCCACCCGCCTGGGACCTGTGTAGTGCATGCAACAAGCTGCAGGAGCAGGTAAATGCCCTGATGTGCTACTTGTTGGTCCGTAAACCCTGCGCTACAGAGAGCATTTAGCAGCAGGCCGTATGCAAGTGTGTGTTGTGGTTCATGGGATGGCCATGTGCGAACGCCTTGCAACCCGCATATCGGCTGCACCTTAATTTCGTCAGTTTCCGTTGTTGCCTGCAGATGCAATACGATGAGGACATGCATCGTAATGACCAGGCAACATTGGTGAGATTTTACAGGACCACTGGGCACGTCCCTGGGCCTGACACACCAAAGGACGTGGCAGAAGAAGTATATGGGCAGCGTTGCCATCCTCCCTCCTTGGCCAAGGGGGGTAACGTGGCTCGCTAGACTGATCTGTTCAATGAGGGTGTTTGCGGATACCATTCACACTGACCTGCCAAGGCAAGCATCTCTGCGGTTTCTTATGACGAGGTTACTGGGTATTGGGTTTGCTAGTAGTGTCTTATGTGCACCCCCTGCCGTGCATCCGCTGCTTCGGCCCCCCCACCCACCCACCTTTCCCCGACAGCATTTTTAACCCGTCAGTTACCTCTGGTGCGTTTGCACAGGCCATATGGGGGCAGGTGCCTGGAGAAGCTGCTGCTAGCCTGGGTTCATGAGCCAAGTCTCGTCATATTTCCTTTTTTCCAGGCTGCCTTTCAAGTGGTTCAAGGTATGCTTCAGAGATCAGAGTGCGAGCATCGTTGGACGTAGCATTGCATCATCAGTTGATGCATTGGGGGGTTTTACAGCATGCGCAGGTAAACAGGAGGAAAATCGCTTTGCTATGACGAATGCTCTTACCACCATTTACTGCGGGCTTTTATCAATCAAGTGATTATGCTCCACGCCATATTTATAGCTGGATGTCGTGCCTGTGCACATGTGATGCATGCTCTCTGCTGTTCGATATCCGAATTGCATGCAGGTGCTTGTTCAAGATGCATGCAAGTGCTCGTTTGGGAGCGCTTTGCGAACTCAATTAAACTGACAGTTGGAACGAAAGGTTGGACATTTAGCATTATAGCTGCGACACTGTGACGCATTTGTCGAAAGCTTTTGCAGCAGACGACAAGCTGGCGCCCACACCCTGCATGCAGCACCTGGGCATGACCCGTCGTTTTAACCACCAAAGCTGGACAGCTGCAGCAGCAGCTTTTCAGCCCCCTCAATGACAAAACCAGTGCACTCAGTAGTTTGCTAGTCTATTGAACACATGTATGTGCGTATGTGAGCCTCACAATTTTGCCGCCAATGTGCCTCTGCTTAGCATCTATGGTTTTTGCCTTTTACAACGATGGCTGCATTTGCCGCTCCGTTGGATTGTTGGCTCAGCAGGGACCTGTGGCCTTGATAAGCAGCCACTGCTGCTCTTGTACAATGTTGATCTTGCCATTGACATGGCATCGTCCTGTCCCCTAGTACATTAATCAATAAACGACCCCGAGGGCATGTTTGAAGTTTTGACCTTCCTTCATCCTGCATCACATACGTCAGCCCTTGCAACATAGTACTATTAATCCTTAGATATGGAGCCTTGTGAGTGCTGCCACCTGTTCTGCTTTTGCTTCCTGTGCTTACATTCTGCCTAAAACCCCCAACACAGGTACCTTCAAAAGATGTACAATTCACAGAACATTAGCAGGCTGAGTATCTACGATTTACGGGAAGTTTACTTTCAGCCCAAGAAAATGGGACAGGAACAAGCATGGGGGTCGGGTGACTGCAAGTTGTAGCGTGGAGGTGAAGGGGAAGGGTTGCGGGGCGGTAAGGTGGGGAGTCACGCCGGCAGGGGTTGCAAAAAAACAAGCAAACAATAAAAACAAGGAGGGATAATCAAGCAAACATTAACAAGCAAAATTTCAAGGAAAAGTTTGCATTGCACTGCAGAGGCTGGCCATGTTTGGTTAGCACGCAATCTTACGAACAGACGGAGAAACAGCTGAGACTGGTAGAGACTCGTGGAACGGTGAGAGAGTGTGTGTATGTGGGTGGGGTGGTGTGTGTGTGTGTGTGTGTGT